>JASPKZ010009653.1:0-160287 GCA_030220185.1 Diploptera punctata | reverse complement strand
CGTGTAAATCGACTGATACTAGAGTAACTTTTAATCAGATGTTAATGCAATAACCAATACGGGAATGGGTATTTTACGCATGCCTATACTGAAAAAGTTCAGTGTCAATATAACACAGTACTCACGTAGGAAAAAAAATGATAAGAAAAAAGTCGCCTGCCGTGATTTGAACCATCAATGTTCGAATTTCAAATCCATCGCGCTAACCATTAAACCACACGTTAACTACGCAGATTCTTCGTGTTCCACTCTGAGTAAGACTCACATTTTAACCGATTCTGCTTTAACCTGTGCAGTGGCGTGCAATCATCTGCGGAGTTAGACATTTTAACGAACTTGATAATCCAATATTTCATACACGTTGTTGATGAATTATTAGAAATCAGGATCTCTGAATTAATAGAAAGATCTGAAGTTATTCTAGTATAATTTTCTCTCCTACTTTGCTCTCCTGTTGATTTTATTTTTGTCGATTACTTTGATTCCCTATAAGTCGCCCATTTTCCCTCGCAGACCATTGGTTCCCTATCTCAAATTACTTGTATAATACCCCTCTGTAAGCAGTTAAATTTGTGCGATATAATTCATTTATACCCTGTATATATACATGAGCGGACAGATTTAGATTGTCCTTAACCTACCTGCCGGTTACATCCTCACACTCACATAGGTTACTCACAGATGTGGACGATCGTCTAGACAGTATAAGGGAAATATATTGTTAGTCTGTCGAGTCCCCCAGCCGTTAATGCTAGTTTCCTTAATCTGGAGTTTCTACATTTTATAGAAACTAAAATTTCTCTTGGTTCTGGGTGGACTCAGATTCCATACTGAACGAAATTCCATGACAAAACTTCTTCTCCCATGGGGACTCGAACCACCGCATCATACCTTAAAGCGTCATACCTTAAACCGAAGCATCATACCTTAAACAGATGGCTACGGCACGGGATATATATATATATATATATATATATATATATATATATACTAGAAGTCCCGGCCACGCGTTGCTGTGGCTAAGGTATACGTTAAAAATTTAAATTAAGTTGCTGTCTTTCAGCCAGATTACTTAAAACTAATACGTATACACGAAATTAATAATATTGAAAATAAAATAAATACTGAACACACTTAAATTATGAAATAATCAATATTTGTAATTCAATTGAAATTCGCGGTTGCAACAAAAAGCACAGCCATCTGGATCTCTATTTGTTAAATAATAAACCAATTACCTTACCAAATAATCTTACACTGCCATCTGTTAGAATCGTATGGAACTCACAGATAATTATAACTCTTTGTTAAATAGTAAAATAATTTGCAATAAAAAATTATTGCGACTATAAATTTAGTTATAAACTACCGTAAGTCTCAAGTTGGATCAAACTGCACACAGTGTGCAAAATTTTATGAAAATCGGTTCAGTAGTTTAGGATTCCATCGCGGACAAACGTGACACAAAATTTTTATATATTAGGATATAGGCCCTATGCCTAATGCCATTACTAAATAAATATCCAACGAAGCAAACACTTTCAATATATTCGTTACCTATTTATAAATCACTAACGAGGATTTGTAATATTTTAGTGATTCTACTAAGACTATGTACTTTCTTATGTCACAGAAACCAATTAATTTGTTGGGCGAAATTATACTATTGAATAGAATGGTTGGAAGAAACTTTGGATTTAATGTTGAATACAGAAGCGGATGAAATGTATTTTTTTTTTTTTGGCTGAATATACAAATTTTATACATTTCTATAAAAAATGGAAAATAATGAATACAATTATTCTATAAAACATTCAAAAGAACTAACCATTATTTGAAATACAATAGAATGATTATATGTTAAGACTATATTGAATATTTTATGTATATTAATATATTATAATTTTTATTTTCAGGAAATTCGGAACAAATCCCTTTCAAACCTATAAGGTATGTAATCAATTGACTTTGGCGTTTACTTGTTGAAAATCTACATTCTTTCTGTATTAAATAAAACTATCAAAGTCTTATTGATTTTTATAAATATTTATTTTAACCAATATTCATGACACTGTATCTTATTCCGATAAATACCACAAAAACAAATACATTTTATTTATATAAACAAGGCTAATTAGGCAACACTTTAAAAATTAAACAAGAACAATATATAAAATACAGTTTCTTTAGTATAAATTTAAAAGAGGTGATTCATTTAAATCCAATTGGAAATTCAATAACTTATTGCTCTTCTTTAATTTACTTATTTCTAAAATTTCTAAAAATTCTAGCCTTTTTCCTTTGTTACAAACATGTAGAACTTTTACAATTTGAATTCAAACAATGATCATATTGAAGTAAGTGTTTAGCGTATTTTGGAATATCTATACTTTTACTATTATATGCTCTCATATTTTATTTTTATTAATAACGAAGAGCGCACAATATGCATAATGTTAAGTTCGCCATGGTCCACCGTTCAGTCCCTTCCACAGTAAGCCCTCAGGGACACGTCTCGCCTCCGACACGACACAACATGTGTTCTGCGCACAGCTGATCGTAATGTTTCTTCATCCTATGATGGAACCCATGTGTTGCCATCCTCATCATCAGATGTCTGAGGTCGTATTCTGCTTGTCTCCAATCCGTTGTCATCATGGCATCCGTGAAGTAGAATTCCATCCAGATTTGGTCTTTCTTCCATCTTAGTTCCTCTATTGCGATGTTGTATGCGTCTGTGGACTGCAGATGTAGATCTTGTCGCAACTCTTCAATATAGAAGGGTTCCCTTGCCGATTCATATACGAGGCGTGGCAGCGTGTATTCGACAGACAGAGAGCCTTTTTGTGGTAAGTAGCTTTCACCTTCGTTAGGTGAGTCCATATGTTGTCCAGTCCGTACAGAATGATTCAGAAATATGGCTATACGTTTGATCGCATTTTGTGACTAAAATATTATTATTGAAGGAAATATGATGTTATCATTGGAAAGGGAATCCTTCAAATTACAACAATAGAACAAAACAAAACCAAAGAAATCACTGCTCACGTGCAGCTTGGCGGGTTGATTTTTGTGGGCTAGCGTCAAACGCCTCCACAATACTCTTCGTTGTTTTTGCATTCGTGCTAATGCGAGGCCTTCCAGGAGGTTTGATTTCCTGCATCCTTCTCGTTTCCAACAGCCGTTTTCTCCACTTCCCCACAGTAGATGGCTGCAATGCTACGTTAAACCCGCGTCTTGCCCGTCTTGCGGCCTCACGATCATTAGCATACGTTAGTGCCCATGCAGCAATTGTTATTTGCTGTTGCATATTCAACGCCATTTTGACTAATGACGTAAGTTCTACACTGTTTTGTTTTATTCCATTTTTGTAATTTGAACAATTGCCTTTCCAACAGTAATTTCATATTTCCTGTAATCGTAATATTTTCATCACACAACGCAATCAAACGTATAGCCATATTTATGATTCACCCCGTATGTGACAATCGGCGTTATCTTTGCTTTGAGAAGCGCTAGTGCTGTGTTCAGAGAGAGTCGGTGTATCAAGTAGATGTCATTCATAGCTAGTGTTGCCGCTGTTGTTTTTTCCGTGATATACCTGTTAAAAATTGTTCCGCGTGTCTGAAAGGTGGCCCCCAGGTTCTTTTCTATCCTGTTTGTCCTATATAGATATTGTCGCAAGTGCCGCACACTAACTTATATACACTTGATAATAATTCCTTTTTTACTTTAGTCTTATTTTTTATTATACATTGTAAAGTTTTATTCGTTTTAAACGTTACATTAATTTTAAATTTATGATAGAAGATATGTACACTGCTCAAAACAATTAGAGGAACACTATGAAATATGCAAATATTTTTTCATTGGATAAAGATACAAACATGAAATTAATAAAGTACATATTTGTGGTTATTTATTTATTTATTGCTCATGTCAGTAAAAACAAATGAATAACGCTGACAATTAACTTTTCAAATAATTCCGCTATGTAAGCAATTGAATCTTGTGCTTATATTTCAAAGTTAAACACTCGTTATATAGAGTTAGTATCGTGTATGGCCTCCACAACATTCGATGACAGTTTGGCACCTTCGTGGCATGCTCCCAATAAGATTCTGGATTTCCTCTTGAGCATTTCCTCCTGAGCATCTCGAAGTTGCTGCAGAGTTTGTGGAGCTTGAATGTCGGTTCCTGACCTTCCTGTCTAGAAGATCCCACAAGTGTTCAATAGGGTTGAGGTCTGGGCTGACCGCTGGCCTCTCCATTACCTCAATTTCATCCTCCTCAGGAAATCCCTGGTGACAGCCGCAGAATGTGCCCTGGCATTATCCTGCATAAACAGAAATCCAGGGCCTACTCCAATGGCAGCAGGTACTACATGCTCTTCCAGAACGTGCTCGATATACCGGACAGCATTCAGTCGCTGGGGAACAAGTACAAGGTCCGTACGATTGTTGTACATAACTCCGGCCCACACCATTATGGAACCTCCTCCGAATCTATCAATTTCCTGTACAGCTTCTGCAGAAAATCTTTCTCCTGGCCGTCCCCACACCCTCAATCGACCATCACAACGTGTATGACGATACCTGGATTCGTCCGAGAAGAGCACAGACTCCCACTGGTTCAGGTTCCAATCACCATGGTTTTCAGCATACGTACGTCTTGCTGCCTTATGTCCATTTGTTAAGCGTGGTTTTTTAACGGGCCTTTTTGGATGAATATTCTCTTTCCTTAATCTGTTCCTGACGGTTTGGTCTGAAAACCGGATTCCGGAACCATATGAAGGTCATCTGCAGATCTTTTGCAGTTTTTGTACGCTGTCGAAGAGCAGAAAGAACAACGTATCTGTCATCCTGGGGGCTTGTTTTAAATTTACGGCCCTGGCCAGTCTTCTACAATACTGACCTATGTCTCTGTGCCTGTTGCGTAACCTGGACACCACGGAAGGAGAAACCCCAAGTTCTCTAGCCACTTGTCGCAGAGATTGACCTTGTCGTAAAAGATGTAGAGCATGATACACTTCAAACTCATTTAAATGCCTCATTTTGTCAGAGACTTCAATAAACAAGGCAATAATCAACATTCGTCACTATAGCAACATCAGGAAGCTTACCAATTAGAAGTGGCCAGTGCCTTCCAAAATAAAAAAAAATTCTCTATATTTGTTATTTGAGGTAATTTCTCTGTATTTAGGCCATGGATCTTAAAATTTGTATCCAATGATAAAATTAATAATTCAATTTTTCATATTGTCCAACTTTCAGCATCACAGCTTTAAAAAACATTACTTATTCAATTTATTACAAGTGTTCCTCTAATTGTTTTGAGCAATGTATTTTAGTCAGTAGAGTGTAATCTGTAATTGTAGCACAGTAGGTAGTGCTCCGTACCAATGACTTATAGTCCAGTTCTGGTAACTGTAGCCGTCTTGGTGAATCCTAAGGCATGTGGCAGGAGAGAATATTGCCGAGTGGGGGAGGAAAGTAGTGGTCATGCAAAACATTTTTCTTAATAATAATAATAATAATAATAATAATAATAATAATAATAATAATACAATGATAATGATAATGATAATAATAATGATATTACTAATATTAATGATATTACTAATAATAATAATAATAATAATAATAATAATAATAATATCAATATTAATAATAACAATAATAAATAAATACATAAATAAATAAATTATAATAAATAAAATAAATTGTTATAAAAACAACAATATTCTATAATAAATACTCAAAACATATGAGAAAGCGTAAGTATTCACTAACACAGAACTAGTAGATAAAAATATTGAACATATAACTATTGTGTTTTCAAAACTGAGTGTAGTTGTTGGCAGAACCTGCAACTCACCCTCCCCTCTTACCGCACCATACAACATAGACCCCTCAAATGCGGCTACAGAAGCCAGAACAGAACTGCAATGGTCGTGTACGTGTAACTATGGCGGAAGGCGCGTCTATACCCAGTCCAAGGCACCCACAGAACGGTCCGGCCGAGCTACGAACGCATTGTAGAAGCAGTAGTAGTTGTAGGATAATTGTTGTGGTGATAATATTGTATATGCTACCTCTATTATTTGGACATATTAACTTTGAACGTATATGTATGTATATAATATATATATGTGTATATATATATATATATATCATCATCATCATCATCATCATCACTCCAAGGATTAGGCAATTGCCCGTTCCGACTTCATATTGCATCAGCCCAACGTCTTCTAGGTCTTCCAACATCACGCCTTCCTCTTGCTTGATAATTTCTGGCTAACAATGGATATCTCTCCTTGCTCATTCCATCCATGTGATCAATCCATTTCTGTCTGTAATTCGTGACTTTATCCAACAAAGGCTGTACTTACTTTCAATTCTTCTCTTATATCCTCATTTCTTATTCTATCAAGTCTTGTACATCCTTTTACTTGTCTTAGGAACCGCATCTCTGCCGTCTGTATTCTATCCTTCTGTCTTTTCACTGGAGCCCAAGTTTCACATCCATACAATATTGTGGGAACCGCCATAACATTATACATTTTTATCTTGGTTTCTTTTCTAATTTTATTTTTGAATGTTCTCTGTATTGTTCCACACACCGTCTGAAATTTATTTATTTTGGAGTCAATATCTCTTTCCACATTGTAGCCAACATCACAGCCCAAATATTTGAAACTAGACACCTGTTCTATACTTTGATTTTCTAAAATAATTTTGGTTCTCACTGGATCTCTTCCTCTAAAAGCCATGGTCTTCGTTTTCCTTACAGAAATTTTTAGATCGTATAATTTACATATTTCATTTAATGCATGCATTGATTTCTGTAAGTCGTCTTCATTTTTCTGTATTATGATTACATCGTCAGCAAATAAAAGATTATTTATGCACATTTTATTATCCATTCTTATTCCTGGATTTACTAAAACTTTCCATTTATTAAAAATATCGTCTATATATATATTAAACAAAGTGGGTGATAAACTACATCCTTGTCGTAATCCAGTATTTGTTTTGATTGCATCTGTTCTTTTGAATCCGGTATCTATAATTATATTTGTGTCTTCATATAATGTCTTTATTGTTTCTACAAGGCACAGCGGGTATCCTTTCATTCGTAATATTTCCCATAATTTTTGTCTGTTTACTCGATCGAAGGCCTTATCCAAATCTATAAATCCTATGTGAGTTTCTAAGTTATGTTCTCTTCTCTTTTCTATGAGTTGTTTCAGTGTAAAGACATTGTCTATACATGACCTTCCCTTTCTGAATCCACTTTGATTTTCACTTATTATTACTTCTGTTATGTTTCTCAATCTATTATTTATTATTTTCGTATATATTTTGTTAGCCAGTATTCATTAAGCTAATCCCTCTGTAATTCTCGCAATTTCTCCGGTCTCCTCTTTTGAATATATTCTTGACAATTGCTGTTTTCCAAGTGGTTGGAATCCCATAGGTCTGCCAAAATATATTAATTAGATGAAGTATTCGTAGTTTACACAATATTCCACTATATTTGATTAATTATATTCCATATTTATATTATCTAATCCTGTTGCTTTCCTATTCTTAGTGGTTTTCAAAGCCATTTCTAATTCATTTATGTCTATTACATCAATATTTTCCACTTTTATTTCTTCCTCATTGTTCTCTTTTCCTTCAATTTCCTCCTTTTTCCAAAGTTTTTCATAATGCTGGATCCATTCTTGTTCTGGGATTATATTCAATCTGGCAGAATCTTTCTCAGTCTGATTTAGATGTTTCACTAATTTATAACCTATTTCTTGTCTTCCATACATATCATGTTCTACTGAGCTTATAAATTTATCCCATGACTCCTGATGGGATTTTCTTATAATGCTTTTAGCAATTCTCCTTTTCATTTTATATTCTTCATAAGATTCTTCTGTTTTCAGTCGTAAGTATGTATGATATGCTTTTTGTTTTTCATTCACTGCATTTTGTATATTCGCATTCCAAGTTCTCAAGCCCTTCCTATTCCTTATTCTATTTTTCTTTCCTAATATCTCATTTGCTGTTTTATGTATTACATTTGATATATTTTCCCATTCAATATTTATATCTTCTGACGTCGCTATCTCTGATATATATTTATTCATTCTGCTTTCATAATGTTGTCTAATACTTTGATCTTGTAATAAATATATTTTATATACTTCTTCTTGGTTTCTTTTGTTCTTTATGTTATTTTTCCGCCATTTAGCTATTATGTTTATTTTGCTTATCACGAGATAGTGATCAGAGTATATATCGCTGCCTCTATGTACTCTCACATCTTTTACCAAGGCTCCTAGCTTGTTGTTTACGATTAAATAGTCAATTATTGATCTATATATATGTCCAGCTGTGGTCTCGATGTAGTGTGCAGCCTTGTCACGCAGCGGGCCCGGGTTCGATTCCCGATCGGGACAGGCTCCTGGGTGAGGTTTTTTCGGGGTTTTCCTCACCTGTAAGTAAATTAAGTCTAATAAATACTAATAACCAGTGTTCTCAAAATTAATCCTAGAGTTGAGAAGGCTGAAATTAAAACAATAATGGAATCTGAATTCTTCTTATTTGTAACTTCTAATTATATTTCTTATTATTTTGCCCCTATTTTTAGTTTATTTTTATCTTTACTATTATGAATAGTTTTTCCTTATTTAAGAGGGTTTTTTCGGCTGTAGCTATTATCCAGTCATATGTATTTGCAGTTCTTAGTACTCTATATTCTAGAGAAGTTAATTAATAAATGACAAGACATAGAAATCACCCTTTCCATCTAGTTGATAAAAGACCATGAAATGTCAAGAAGCTTAGAGCCCGGTCCCCGAAAATCATCCGACCATCAGCATCATCCTTATCATTATCATCATCCTTCCCCGGTGTGGAAAGCAACGGGAAACTACCACACCTATAATTCTCTAGTAAAGCTGGAAAGCATGGCATGAAAATGCTACGATTGCAGTGAACGACCTGCCCTCGGATATATAAATATATGTGTGTGTGTTGTGTGTGTGTGTGTGTGTGTGTGTGTGTGTGGTGTGTGTGTGTGTGTGTGTGTGTGTGTGTGTGTGTGTGTGTGTGTGTGTGTGTGTGTGTGTGTGTGTGTGTGTGTGTGTGTGTGTGTGTGTGTGTGTGTGCGTGCGTGTGTGTATGAAGATATATCTATGTGTGAATTACGCAAAAACCTTAACCTACAGCGAGGAAACTTTAGATTCAGAATCAACACACCGATCACTTCACTACGACATGTTTGCAAACGAATAGTCATCTCAGGATCCCACTTTTTTTTCGAATAAGTTTAGTTTGTTTTCTACCCTTAATTTAAGACACCACGCTTCACATCATTGCTGCAAGATAGGCAAGAGTGCTTTATAATTGTTAGGTTATCTTGTGATTTTACTACATATTAATTCTAAGTATTAAGAAGTTAAATAACATTTAACTTAATTTTTATTAGAATATTTTATTAATTCAATTTTATATCTGTTATAATTTACAGGCCAATAACAGTCAAACCACCAGAATCTCCAGGAAGCCTAACTGGATTAGACGAACGTATTGATGCAATTTTTGGGAAACCAGAAAAAGAGGAAGATAAAAATTCAACTAAATAAATACTACGTAGCACATACCTATACAAAATCTGTATGTACTGTTATTGGGTCTATGACGTAATACTGATAACTAGAAATCAACTATGTTTATTATCTTATAATTAATGTGAGTTTTATATTATATATAATGTGTTTGTCTTGGTCGAGTCATAACTTCACCAGGAAATAAAATACATACTAAATTTAAATACGAGATCAGCATAAATTTATTAATGAATCCTTTAATATATGAGTATAGTCTTGAATAACATACATTTGTTCTTTGTAATATAGGAATTATGAGAGTCGTGATAATATGGATAGATACAAGTAGCTGTTCCAGGTTGAAAAAACCAGCCATAACGGCTTGGAAATCGACATGATGGTCACATTATGGTCCCTACATTGGGCGGTAATCATCCAATCTGTAAATGAAACAAGTGGGTATGAGGCAAGAAGCCTGCTTGTAGATTAAGGGCCTTTTAGACCGTCACGCCATTTGACAATAATTATATTAGGCCTAATTATGATAGAAAACGTAAACATAATACTATATGAATTAGATAGTAACACAAAAACTAAATAATAAGCACATGTGAAATGAAAATCTTCAGAACTATTCAGGGGAAAACATTATTTGATAAAATACACAACACAGAAATTAGGGACAAATGTCAGATTCAAGACATAACCAAATTTATTATAGATAGACGAAAATATTGGAAGGGTCGTATAGAAAGAATGGAAGAAAACCGACTTGCAAAAAGAGCTAAAGAAGATAGACCAATGGACGGGAGAAGAACAAGAGGAAGACCAGCCAAGAGATGGATAGACAGTGAATGCACATCCAAAACGTCTTCCTCCGAGGAGTGATTTTGAAATAAAAAGGATGAAAATCCTACAAATTAAGATTAAGAAGAAGAAGAAGAAGACAAATAATAAACTTTCTATTAATGATATAATAAATAATAATAATAATAATAATAATAATAATAATAATAATAATAATAATAATAATAATCCGGTATCATGGCAGCTGCCGCCGTCTTCCGGAAACCAAACGCCATTCCTCTCTGTCCATCCATTGATCTTCCTCCATTCCTCTGATATTCATAGCTGCTTGTACCCTTTCTATCCAAGTTTTCTTCGGTCTTCCTCTCTTCCTCCTTTCCATTGGGATCCATTCCATAACAATTTTAGGCAATCTTTGGTCTGGCATTCTTTTGACATGGCCATACCACTGTAATCTTTTCTTTTCTATAATGTCTATGATGTCCCGCCTATGAAGCATTGGGTGAGAAGACGACTATAGAGGAAGGACAGCATTGTTTTGGAACGATGAAATAGAGAAAGAAATACAGAATAAGAAACAGTTATTTTTAAAATGGCTTAGTACAAAGATAATAATAATAATAATAATAATAATAATAATAATAATAATAATAATACTAATAATTTATCATTTCGAGAATTTCTTAATCATTGAGGATTTTCTCCAATCAATCTTAGTAATTAACGTGAATTTTATACATATATGACTAAGGACTTAAAGACTATCATTTTGCAACACATGTTCACAAATTTCCCTTCATTAAAGTTCTCCATCGTTCTCTGACCACTCTACCTTCATCTGTTACACCAAATTTCCTCACTGAATTTTGTTCTTCCAGGTTGTTCTTGGTCTTCCTTTTCTGTTCCTTCCTTCTTTCAATTTCCATGCATAGACGGCCTTTGGTAGTCTTCCATCCTGCATTCTTCTTACGTGTCCATACCATTATAGTCTCCTGTGTTCAAACTCATCTATTATATTTCTTTCTGCGTTCATCCATTTTCCAATTTCTGTATTTCTAAGTTTTTCCAGTCGAGATTTCTGGCAGCTCTTCTCCAAAAATTCATTTCAACTGAAGTTATTCTGTTGACATGTTGTGTCATTGTCCAAACTTCCGAACCATATAACATTATACTTTCTAGTATGGATTTATAAATTAGTTGTTTTGTTCTGTTATGTTTTTACTCCATAGTATAGAGTTTAACATTCCTATGGTTTTTCTTCCATTAATAATAATTTTTGCTATTTCTTTATTTGATGTTCCGTCTTTTTCTATAATTTATCCCAAATAACAGACACTATCGCTCTTCTTTATATTTACCCCATCAATATATAATTCATCTGGGTCATTTGTTAAATACTCTGTTTTGTTTTTGTTGATTTTCAAACCCCATTTCTGATATGTTGTTGACAACTGATTGCACATATAATTTGCATCTTTTATAATAATAATAATAATAGTCATCATCATCATCATCATCATAATCATCATCATATCTGCAGATATTTGTTAATATTAAACTTTACATCTAGGGATCCAGAACTGTGTCTTATCCGAAAAAAAAGTAATACGAATGCAGGTGCACTGTATTGTAATTAGTTACTATCCAAACAATAAACGCATATACGTTTACTTTCACATTATCTATGACCGTTGGTTCAAGTTCAAGTGTATTGTTTCCAAGAAAAAATCGTGCTTCAGAAACTGTAGATGACGTGCAAGAAAAATCTAAAAGAATTACTTATAAGTAGAAATTAATTTGATGTCTAATTTGGCCACATTAAACACCTGTACAAATTACGCTATAACCTTGGATTTTCAAATAAATTGAAGATGATTATCAAAAACTGCTCTTTATTTCGGCGTACTCTTGGAAACCAACTTTGTTTATTCAATCATGAGCAAGTGTGTCTTCTTCTGCATCTTGTTGGGACTCCTGATTGGAGTAATAGGTAAGAGCAAAGCTTCTTTATACCAAATCATGTAATGCTACACTATATCAATACTAGTAAAATTCATATCAAATTCCGTTGAGATAAAGTCATATGATGAAAGTTAAAAATTAAATTGTACCTGTTGGTGGGTGCCGTCGTCCTCAACTTTTTAAAATATTGTACATAAAATAACCTGGAGCGCTTTCGGAAGTTATGTTCCATCTTCTGTTGATAAGCTTATAAAGGCACAAAAAAGAAAAAAATGACGCAAACAATACACCAAAACTCGAAAGAGAATCTAATAATAACAAAACATGGGTAAAATTAACATACGCAGGAAATGAAACCACAAAACTAGCCACAACTTTGAAAAAGATAAATAAAAACATTCGGCTATAAAAATATTATAAAGGAAGAACATTATTTTTATTTCATTATTTTCAATCATTATAAACATAGCTATAAAACAGAAAACAAATTAAACGACATAATATACAATAGCATAGAAGAACACAACAAATTCAACAACAAGGGAGTCTACAAACTAATATGTAAAGATTGTAATACATTTTATATTGGCAGGACAAGCAGAAATTTCAATACAAGATATAAAGAACACCTAAAAGATTTCATACACGCGGGCGATAAACATCTCATTAACGCAGGTCATCGAATGAACACAATTGAAAACACTATCACGATAATCCACCGAAAAAAACATTCCAGCTAGGATAAATATATTTGAAGACCTCGAAATTATAAAGGAAACAAACAACACCTCAACTTCTTAATGAGAACGCACCCCAGTCAAACTCATTATACGAGATCATCAAAAACAAGTCAGTTGCTGCTACAAAACTGTTGGAGTTTACATCACCGTACACAACAACAAGTAGCGGAAACTCAACCAGCAGAAGATGGAAGATAACTTCCGAAAGCACTCCAGTTAATTTTATATACAATATTTTAACAAAGTTGAGGACGACGGCACCTACCAACAGGTACAATTTAATTTTTAACTACACTATATACTATAATGGCGTAGCTTGTTGAGCCTTAGTCTCTCCTTTGTTACAAGTTATTAGACCAAGTTAATTTAGTTACGCTTATTTGCCCATAGATGTCATTAATGGTATGCGGTCAACATACTGAGTCAATGAGACATCTAGTAAGCAACTGAGGTATTACTAGGATGAAGAAGGTCGGTAAAGTTTGCTTAGAGACCTCTTTATTCAGGCTTAAGGATATTTCACGAGCCTGAAAGTTTTCAGACTCGAGACCCACGGATTAAAGTCCCTCCCGGAGGACTTGCTCCTTGGAGTTTTCCATCCTAAAAAAATCCATTCATCCCTGGGGACTGGAAATGTTTAATTTCCTTATGAGTTTTAATTTATTAAAATATTATGAATATACAACCAAATTAATATGTTGTAAAATAAGAAAAAGATGAATTTAGAAAAGTAGAGAGAAAAACAAGAGAAAATTTAGGATTTGAACCTGTATTGTTTAATTGGATAAGCTAAAGTTACACTGGTGTATGGCAATTTTATCAGCATTAAAATTTACATTCTTTTGTTAAATACAATTATATATATATATATATATATATATATATATATATATATATATATAATCATTCAACAATTAATTGTTTTATATTTATTTTGCGCGATAGTGCGTTTTGTCGTACTTACAGTAATGGCGACCATGACTGAAAGTTTAACTTCCTACATTTCGGGGTTGTCAACCTAAATAACAACACTGTAATAAAAATAACTATACTGTAATATTACGGGCGAGAATGCGCATGCCATGGATAGTGCCGAACAGAACGTGACTCAATTGCTGTCCGGGCATGGGCATTTCAAGGGTAAACTGTTTGAGAGAGGACTCGCCGAAACAGCAGTGTGCGATTGCAACAACCCTGAAGAAGACACCGTCACTCATGTGCTATATCATTGCACTAAGTAGCCTACGGTGTCTTCAGAAGGGAACTCGAGTTTGCAGCTATGGAGGGAGGAGTTCACTGGCCGCCGCTGGCAACCGTACAAAGCAATCACACGCTACATCGGTAGAGTTCTACGATTAAGAACTGAAGATGGCAGAAGAATGATCCGTCATTAACATTCCCATCTTCATAATCACACACACACATACACATAAATACAAACAAACAGCAAACACAAATTACACATACACTAACACAAACAACACAATTACTCTCATATCACATATCATCAAAAGAATTATCATTACTTTAAGTATTATGTATATTTATTTTATATATCACTAAACACAAACTCACAAAACAAAACAAACACACAATACTTTTTACTTTATGTAACATCTACACTTCACATACCCGAAATCTGTATGTATTATGTTTATTTATTCAATAAATATTACATAGTAGTTAGGGACATAGAGCAGACCCGGAGATAAGGACATTATGCCCGAGGTAACCCGGGGGGGGGGCTCTAAATAAAAAAAAATAAAAATAATTACATATCACAAAACGCGTGTGGGAAGCAAAACTACTGCCCTCTATGTATACTGCATACTATATATTACAAAAAATATCCAAAAAGGTAGTGTTAATATCCATTATAAGAAACAAATCACTACATTTTAAATGAACAGAACTTTATTTGAAACAATATAAAACAATAAATAGATACTTGCCATCATTTTATTACTAAATGGTCTCACGGCCTCCTGTTGTTTCAACTAATAAACATTGCCCACACTGTTAACGTTAGTCATTTTTTTTTATAATGAACGCAAATATTTCCAACAAAGATATTATGTTACTATTATTTATTATTTGAAAACACCATCGCGCAAAAAATAATTTACAACACACGTTTGTGAAGTGTTTTACAGAATCTCGAAAGTTAAACATTTTCCTCAATTCTGTAAAAACCGCTTCTCAACCTCGCAATGTAATATACTATTATTTATCTATATTCACATATATAAAATAGAAAAGTAACTTATCAGTATTATATAATTATGTAATAGTTATTTTTTTGGTGATTTTTTCAGGAAATCCTATAGCAGGAGGGGGATATTCTTATTATAGGTAAGTTAAATGTATCACATTAAAACGTGCAATTTCATCTATTGTTATTATTACTAGTATTATTATTATTATTATTATTATTATTATCTTTGATTTTAAGCTTCTTTAAATGTTTTCTTTACTAGAAATAACTGTCCATTAAAATCTTATCGATGTTTTCTCTATCCTCGACCATTAATCTCAGAGCAATCCAACCATTTGCCTTTAGCCTCTCAAATTTTCTCCTACCTTCAGGCTCTTCAACTAAACAAACTTTGTCCTACTTTCTCAACACTGTATATTTCTTGTATGATGTTCCAACTATTTAGCTGATATTTATTATTTCAAAGGTTTGTTTCCTTTTTTTTATGTTTCGAAAATCTGTGTCTCGTAAACAGTGATATTAAGAGAAGGCAGAGGGCTCCGGGTGTCGAAACTTGCAATATAAAACGTTAGATTAAACAATCGGGGGCACGCCGTAGCGTAGTGGTTAAGGCACTGAGCTACAAGTCGGAGGGTCGAGGGTTCAAGTCCCGTTGGGGTCAGGATTTTTAAACTGACCCAAACCCTCTGGCGGCACTATGGCCCTGGGGTCGACTCAGCCTCTAACGGAAATGAGTACCAGACGCTTGTTCTGGGGTAAAGGCGGCCGTCACGCAGGGCTGACAACCCGGCTGACATAAAGTGCTGATTGTCTAGAAAAAGTGGGAGCCTTAACCTCCTACTACCCCAAGGGCCTCTGGGTCTGTTGTGGGATCACTTTACTTTAGATTAAACAATCAGGCGATTCAGTAATCAACATATTACATTTTCATGCACTGACCTCAAAAATCTCATTTTCTTTGTTTCAGTCCGGGTGGAGGTTATGGAGGTTACGGTGGCTATGGGGCTATGGGGGTGGTGGAGGAATGTATGGCAAAGGATATGGAGGAGGAGTTACGGAGGATAGGAAGAAGTTATGGTGGATATGGTGGCTACGGAGGCTATGGTGGAGGAGGCCATTCAGGTGGTTATGGTAATTATGGAGGCTATGGAGTTATGGAAAAGGCTATGGCGGTGGTTATGGTGGATACGGAAAGGGTTATGGGGGAGGTTATGGTGGATATGGCGGCGGCCATGGCGGATATGGGGTGGCAGCTATGGTGGATATGGAAAAGGGTATGGAGGATACGGTTCATATGGACACATGGGATAGACCTATGAGAAAACGCGAATAATAATAAATTAGGTGCTTTTATATTCAGGAATCTTATTTTAATTTTTTAATGTAACTTTAATCGACAAATATTTTGTATAACGATACTATTAGAAATAAATGAAATATTTTATTTGTATATAAAACTGTGTAAACTGTTGTCAAACTCCTATTCATGTTGGTGAGAAAAAAGTTTTTAACTATCAGCTAATGAAAGCTACAATTCATCATCGTCATCTTATTCAGTATTACAGCTCTTAGAGTTTAGCCTTGACCTTCCGAACAATGGCTACCATTCTATTCTTTCATTTACTTTTTGCCTTCAATTACTATTTCCAGTTCTTCTCAAATCACTCTCCACGTCAACCATCCATCTAATCCTACATCTACTATATATTTCTTTTACAGACAAGTTTTGCACCCAGTACTAACTTGGGTTCGGTTTGTATCCATTCTACATACGTGTCCCAGCTACTCAACTCTCCTGGCTTTCGCTATTATATATATATGATATGAAAAGAAAAATGAATGCTTGAGTCAGGATTTGAACCCGAGTCTCCAAAGTCGGGTACGTTTAGCGCTATAACCATCTAAGCCACTCAAGTAATCCAACACAAACATACATTTTTCTTATACATGTAATATTCTCAATTCACACAAATGGTATCGGGAAATCGTTCCAACTGCCATCTAGCGGCCACCATTACAGGTAAGCAAATTTTAAAAGAGAATATTTATTTTATAGCAACGCTTGTATATTTAGATGTTATAACTATATTTTTGACATTTGGCAATGAAGGCAAATATGATATGAAAAAGATGAATGCTTGATCCGGAATTTGAACCCGAGTCTCTAAACTACGTACGTTTAGCGCTCTAACCATCTGAGCCACTCAAGTATTCCAACACAACATACATTTTTCTTATATATGTAGTATTCTCAATTCAAGTATATATATATATATATATATATATATATATATATATAAACCACAAGATCATGAATGTATCTACTTTGAAAGACGTTTAGTTTCTTGTCAGAAAAAATCCAAATAAAATTTTATTTTAAAACGACATTACTTATGGGACAATAACTACATATAACTTGGCCCCATTACAGATTATTTTGTTTTTTTAATTAATTAATTTATTTATTTATCCTGGTGGAGTTAAGGCCATTTGGCCTTCTCTTCCACTCACCAAGACTAACATATATCACATCAGAATATAACAATCATAATTAACTATAATATTAAATACTAAATGAAGATTTGACCAGTAAGATAATATCTATTATATTATGATCTATAGTACAACCAGTTAATGATAGTTAAGATTAAGACTAAAACTAATAATAAAATTTATTCCAGCAAGATAAATTAAATTGTTGGTAGACCATCCCTGTCTAATATAAAAAACAAAAGAAATAATGAGATATAGAAAACTAATTTTACGGTTGTACAATATTTAAATAAATGAAAATATTTGTTAATTTTAATATTATTTTCATAAATAATTAATTTATTAATTGTTAAAATAATTCTGTCAGTGAGGTGTATAAGTTAGTTTGTTATTAAATAATTCTTTAGTTTGTTTTTGAAGGATGTTATAGTTTGACAGTCTCTGAATTCCATGTTTTGGCAAGTGAGACTGTAAAAGATAATGAATAGTACACAGTGTGATGAGGAGGGATATAAAGGACAATGTGCTGATGGGATCGAGTGTCAAGATTGTGTGTGTCGGATAGTCCTTTGGATGCGAGGAAGAACTTTAATTTTCATGTGTTATGTCTAAATTTACATGAAATTCACCCTGTATCAAAACTTCACATTACTATCCAGTCCCAGAGATGATGATGGAAGTATTGGATTATTTGTAAGACTTAATCCCACACTTCTGATTTAGCAGAAACATATTTTGATGGTCCCTGTTTTGGAATCTGGGATCATATAAGTGAAGAAGAGAGAGCATTACAATAAGGACTCAGAATCACTTTTGGTTTTTACATTTACACCTATAAAGGTGTAAGTTAATTTGCTAAAGAGTTAATCTACATAAAAGATTGAAAATGCTACACACTAACCACAAAAATATAAGCTGATACGAAGAACATGAAAGTGGCAAAGAAACTTAAATTAAATGTGTAAAATTTCTCAAAGAGAACAAAAAATGGAGATGGATACCTTAAAAATAAATTTTGAAATTTTAAAAGTATAATTAGGTATTAAAGAGAGAATTTTGGCCAAAGAGGTTGAAAAAATATATTTGATTTTTTTGAAAAAAAGTTGTAATATTGTATAATCTTCTTCCCTTTGTGTAAAACTGAAATTTATTGAAGCAATGATGATGAAATGCACTTCACTTCTTGCTTTCTAATAATGCTCGAATCCTTTTATTTTTTATTGTTTTAATACAAAGTTATCAACTCTAACAGTAGGTTAGTAAAATATGAATGCTATATTCATTGTTTAAAATAAAATTCTTCAAAAGTCTATTTTCTATTGCATTTGATAAACTTATGACGGGAATTAATAATAAGTGGCTTTCAAATTAATAAAATTTAAATGAGTCATGAATTAATCTCAAAGTTCATCAAATCAACAGTTAAGAAGACTATGGAGAAAATAAAACTTTAACAGTTGGAAATATGCTGAAGATAGCAATGACTATCCTTGAAACCATGGTCCTGTGCTGTGAAAACACGGAGTGTAGATGTAAGATAATTCACAACTCAATTTTTTTTTTCTTAATTTTGTAGAGTTTGCGAAAAAGTTTACTTCAACTTACCTGATATATTTTCAAAGTCCTTTAGAACAACAGTGCACATGCACCAGAGTTTTTAGAGCCAATGATAACCCACCATCGAACGACATATTGATTATTATCATTGTTTCGATTATTATCTTATTTTTTGTTTTATGTATTTAGACACTTTTAAAATGTAATGAACCTAAAAGCTAACTAACTCATACTTAACCTAATTCAATTACTCTAACGTAGGGTGGATCCCATGAAACACCCTTTTTTTTCACTCCTTAATAATTGCAACCATCGATAACTCACTGGTTCCAACTATGTAATATAATCTCTGGAGAAAATAGCAAATCACCATCACAATATGTGTATTTGAATAATACTTAAAAATTCTAAAATAAAATTATAAAAATTGTTTTAAATATTTAAAAATATTACTGAATACAGAAGAAGAGTTATAATTCACAACTATAAAGACAAAATCAAGGGTAAGTGTTTGTAAACTTGAGCCAGAGGTTTATGAAATGCCTAAAGTTGAATGTGGTGTAATTTTCCCCCTAACCTCCCACCAAATAGTTACAAAACCTGTCTTATTCGAACATCAAGGTTCAAGTGTTGGAAGTTTATCAAGTAGTCAATTCTATACAGTTTATAAGTGATGTACAGTTTTTTGTTACATAAGAGTTTCATTTCTAAGTAATTTGGGATTGGGATTATAGATGATTCAACTATAAAATTAATATTGGTTGAAAATGAGAGGGATGTCCTCTTTAAAATTGCAGTTCACATGTTGCAGAAAACAAACTATGAGGTAAGATATGAAGTGACTTATTTATTCATTGTATAAAGTTAATCATTATGATGTACAATGAATCAGCGACTCTCAACATTTTTAAGTCAGGGATTCACCTTGAGACGTATCATTCAACCTACAAGGAAGATTAACACACAGTAATCAAATTATGAAATCATGAGGAGGAGGTATTTTTCAAATTGTCTACTTTTTCATGAAATTGAGTTTCACATACTTAGTTATATTTTGGACTAACTCTATCCATTGGTGAAATCAGTTTGTATGTAATCATGTTTTTCCCCATGCAAATCCAGTCTAGAATTACCAGTAAAGCATTTCTATTCAAATTGTATTATATCTTTCTCTCCACTTCAAACCATATATTTTCTTTTATCAGTTTACATTGGCCTTTTTATTTGTAAAATATTATAGAATGCAGTATGTTTGTGCAAATGCTTGGAAAAAGGACTATTAAAACCTAGAAATATTTTAATGAAATATTCACTTACTTTAATTTCAATTTGTAACTGATTAAGGTATTTTTAAGGATATTGGAATATAAACATCTAAACAAAGATTAATCTGTGTATTGTTGTCTGTATTCAATATATATATATATATACTTATATACTTTGTAATATGTTCAGAATTAAAAATCTATTTATTTTGTGTTCCTCATCAAGTTGTATTATGTCAATTTTTTTTCCGTGGTTATTAGTCACCCTGTTTTGAAAATAATTTCAACGAAAATGGATACTGAATCCATAAATCCACTAAAAGCTTTAAAAAAATTTTAAATTTTAATTTAACTAGCAGACATTAGACAAACAGTTTTTCCTCTCTACTGAAAATTTGGCTTTATTATTATTATCATTATTGATTCTCCATATTTTACTATTAACCCTATTCCACATAAGATATGTTAGGGTCATAGATTACACCTAAACGTAATACAAGATACAAGATTAAATAATATTCCCCAATACCAAAGCATTTTTCTCTATTACTTGTTCAATAACACCATTAGTCATTTTTGTATTCATAAAAAGTAAAAAAAAGTTATGTGCCTGAACGAAGATCATACAATTACAATGGTTGAAAATGATGGCTAATGAACATGTGAAAACTATATATATAACATGGTCTAAGAAATAATTTTGTTTGCATACATAAGAATACAATTTGAAAAGTATCTCCTAAACACTGTACGACATTTTTTAGTAAGGATTTTAATGGAAGTAACACTATGAGGCAAATTATTAATATTACATAATTGAATCAGACATTTTTTATACCTGTGCTCATAAAAAATATGCATTTCTCAATTAACTAGTTACAAAGCCAATTAACTCCATCATCATCAGCATCTAAACTCTAGCTGTCTGAAATTCAGTTATCAAATCCAGCATTCCATCTGCCAACTTGTGCAGATTGAATGAATTTTGAAATAAAACCTTGCTTTCCATAAACTTAAAATTCCTGGCCCTATTTATTCTTCAGAAAGTATATATTTTTCCAAATTGTAAGTTCCATAGTTTCCTTTAATTAAAAGTTCAAATTTAAAATAAAATTCTTTAAATGTCACCTCATATCCTACTTCTTTTGACCAGTTCATTTAATTCTCTTATGGTTTACTTCCCCCCCCCAATAATGTGATTCTGTAGCAAAACTATCAGTGGTTATAGTCAATTTTTCAATTTCATAAATTTTAATATTCCTAAGTGTTCTTTCATTTCTTTCTTATGAGTAACTAAATTTCTTTTAAATTTTCCTATATTTACTTTATAGCAATCATTGCAACCCAATTTGAAAAATTCCAGATGTTTTACTATCTCAGGTTTTATTTTTTTTATATTTGTTTTAGAAGATTACTCAGGCTGAGTATGTTTATGGGTGCTTAATATAATATTTAATTAAGTATGTATTTTCTGAAATTTTTTTGTGACTCAGGATGGTAAGTAAATTTCTTAAATAGCTTTTCTTTCTTCTTACTATTAGTTTGTAGTAGTAGTAGTAGTAATAGTAGTAGCAGTTCCTGCCACTCCTTTTGAACACATATTTTTTTGTGAAAGCATGCAACAGGTTTTTTGCTTATTCCGTATTTCTTTTCAACTTTACCCTTGTTGTTCAATTTCTTTTATTACAATGCTGTGCCATGTAATTTTTGGTATTACTCTTTTTTCTAGATCAATCCCTGTACATTCCATTCCAGAACTCTCTTTGACACACTGTCTAGTTCTCTTCGGAAAGTGTGTCCACTCCTTTTCATTTGTGATATGTAATCTCCTTCCAAATCTCATTCTCCATAATTTCTTGTATGATATGGTTTTGGGCCACCAAATTTTCAAAATCAATTTCAGGCATCTATTTATACAGGTACTTGCAATTACAATTAGTTTGTACAATGGTATATTCTCTCAATAATTTTTGTTGTTTGAATTTATCCAACATATTTATTATTAACATCTTAATGAAAAACCATTTAGTCTGGCTATGTGTAAAATGTTATTGTTATTCTTTTTTAATATTTTATTTGCTTCATGGTATATTTTTAATCTAATATAATTAACTGTTGAATATCTTCTTCTTCTTCCTTCCAAGTATTAGGCCAAGGCCTGTTACGATCCTATAGAAAATTTTCCCTCCAGCGTTTCATAGGACGGCCCAGTGATCTTCGTCCTCTTGGTATATAATCATAAACAGCTTTGGGGATCCGATTTGAACTCATTCTTTCAAGGTGGTGTTTCCAATTTAGTTGGTTCTGTTTAATATATTCCAAAATTGGCGTAGTCTTCAATTCTTTTAAGATATCGGTGTTCCTTTTCCGATCCCATCTGGTGTAACCCGCTGTTCTGTGCATGAATCTCATTTCACAAGCCGTTATTCTGCTTTCATGTTGTTTTTTTAGTGTCCATGCTTCACTACCATAGATCAACACTGGTCTAGCCAAAGTGTTATATAAACGTAATCTGGTGTTTTTTTGTACAAGGGATGGTTTCATAACTTGATTAATAATTCCTAAACTTTTATTATAACTAGTAACTTTTTCAGGGATATCCTTTTCATTCCAGATAGAGAGATAATATCCAAGATATTTAAATTGATTAGATCTCTCTAAAATTTTATTCTGGAGACAGATTTTACTTTGTATGGGGTCCTTCCCATGAAATGCCATAATTTTAGTTTTGTTAATTGATATTTCCATATAAAATTTGGCACCCATTTTTTGTAAATTATAAATTGATCGTTGCAAATCATTTTTGGAAAGTGCCAGAAGAGCTAAATCGTCTGCAAAAAGAATAGCATCGAGTTTGAGGTTCCTATTGATGGGTATATATCCTCGTTGTGTTTTCCTCCATTCATTTATTAATTTATTCATGTATATAATGAAAAGAAAAGCACCGGTGAAAGTCCACATCCCTGTCTTACTCCAGTGTTGATCTTTTCCCAAGAAGATAATTTGCCATCTTGTTTAACAGAGATTTCATTATCTTTATAGATGTTGAAGATATTAGTAATATATTGTTGTGGAACATTATCATCAGCTAAAATTTGTAGTAATATATTTCTGTCTACTTTGTCAAAAGCCTTTATGAAGTCAACGAAGGCGATATGAGTTTCTATATTGAATTCACTGTTGAATATAGCATGTTTATATGCTATATGATTGAAATATGAAATATTTATGTAATTACTGTGTGTGTATTCTTTTATATGTGCTTCCATAAAAAAGGGTTCATGACATTTTAAAGACTTTGGAGAAAAATAAGTATGTACAGACAGTTTTTTATAGTAAATTATAACTAAATAGACTTCAAAAACTCTACCCCAAATATCTTAGGGGGATGTCATCCTCCCAAATCCTGCACCATCTAAAGCACTGATCTATAATCATAATATTAACTTTCGCTACTTATGTCAGCATGGTACAAATTTCAACTATCCAAGTTTTTTTTTCCCCTCACACACAGATTAGAGTTGGAATGAAATGAAAAGAAATTACCAAAATAAAAATAGGTTTATTGCAATTCTATTTTGCAATATAACATTTAACTATCTCTGATACCAAGTTACATACGAAGAAGAAAATTATTTTAGTCAAAAAATTATAAAATTTAAGAGTAACAGGAATTATAAATAATATTTTCAAGCCAAAATAGTACAGCAACACACACGAACTAGAATTTATAAAACACTGGCCAGACTCATATTATGTTATGGCAATGAGGCCTGGACAATTCACAGTGTAGATGAACAAAGACTAACTGCGGCAGAAATATTTAGCAGAAATGAAATTTATGAGACGTACTGCGGGCTATTCAAGGACAGACCATAAAAGGAATTCTGAGATTCTCAAAGAATTACACACAGAATCAGTCATGGAATATGTACAAAAATACAGAAACAACTAGAAATCTCACGTACAAAGAATGAGCAGAACAAGAATACCATGTCAGATCTTAAATTACCAGCCACCAGGCAAGAGATCTTTGGGCAAACCCTTCAAATGTTGGATTGAGACCGTAACAGACCACTAGGTCTATCACATGAAAGGAAGAAGAAGAACATGAAGACTTTTGTGGTTCTTCACCACTTTGGGGGATTTTACAACCTACCAAAACTCACTTGATGACCCACCAGTGGATCAGGTCCATAGGTTTATAAATGATGCCATAAATCACATATATACTTGTGACTGATAATCACCAACAGAGACTATTTCATTGACATCATCATCATCATCATCCTCTTATCGTGTCCTCCTTTCGGAAGGTTGATTCCAAATATGTTTCCAATCATTTCTATCTTCCCATTGCTTCTTTTTAGTTCTTCCAGTCATATCCTCTATCTTGTAGACTTTTCTTCAATTGGTTAATCCATTTTTCTCGTGGTTTATTTCATGTTCGTTTTCCTTGTATCTTGAGATTTAACAGTCTTTATGGTAGTCTTTCCTTTTTTCATTCTTTTTAATTGTCCAAACCAATTTAGTCTATTTTTTTTCTATGTCTGTTGTTAAATTTTCTACACTTAATGTCTCCCTGATTTTGTCATTCCTTATTCTATCTCTCCTTGTTTTATGTACCATTCCACGTAAGAATTTCATTTCTGTAGCTTGGAGTCTGGTCAAGTCCTTTTTTGTATGTGTCCAAGTCTCAGCTGCATATGTTAGAACTGGTTTGAAATAAGTTTTATACATTGCCATTTTACTCTTGGTGGGTATATCTTTATTCCAGATTAATTATTGTTTAGTTAAATTGTAGGCTTTTAAACTTTTTTTTCTATTATTTCACTGATTTCAGTCTGTATTTTCCCATTTGCATTTATCACCATTCCTAAATATGTAAATCTTTCCACTTTTTGTAGATTTATGTCTGATAACTTAATATTCCAGTCATCGTTCTGGTTTCTACACAATTTCATGACTGCCGTTTTCTCAATATTTATTTTTAAACCATATTCTTCTGAAACTGATTTTTCAAAGTTCAAGTATGTATTCTATGGTATTTTTTTAATTTCTCTATATTATTATATCATCTGCGAAGATGAAAGTTTTCATGTTTGGTTTTTTGCCTTCCCCTACAACTTTCTTTGTAATTTCATTTTTTATGGCATTGAACAAGATAGGCGATAAGACACTGCCTTGTCTAACTCCAACATTTGTTTCAAACCAATGTGTCATTCCTACTGGAGTCTTAATACAGTTTTCACATTTACTGATATTGGATAAGATTTTAAGAATCATTTTTGATCACTGTTCAGAGAACTATTCAAGTTAAATTGTATCAAATGTGCCTAAGTAACTCTGTCACCTAATTTAACTATGGATACTATTTACTGTTGTCTACTCTCAGCATTTATTAAAGAACTAACACATAAATGGACAACAATCCAAATGAAGTCAGCAGTTTTTAAAATAGTAATTGAAGAAAAGTAAGTCAGTACAGTACATTTGTACAATTTAACTCTTGATATCATATTCTCAAAAGTGATCAGACCTAACATAACCATAAAATAAAGCATTGTGGGAGTTTAAGATGTGAAAACAAATAATATAAAAAATTTGAATTCACATGTAAGGAAACAAAAGTAATACAATTTGAGATAATAATGTATTTATTTTATTTATGAAAAGTGCCTAATTCCATCTGGTCATTAATATCACTTATTTAAGGAATACAATGAAATATTTTTGTTTTTACCGCCTAAAAGTAAGAAATACTCATTAAAAATACTTTGAATAGAAGTCGTCTGATGGTGGTGTTGCTGAGAGCTATCTGTCTTGGGGTTCGGACGTAAGAGAATTGTACAACTGGAAAGAAAATTTATAGGGTGTTGAATGGTGTAATTGTTTGCTGATGTACAGAGTCAAAGGTACAGGGTTCAATCCCTGGTTCAACCATTATTTTTTCTTTTGAAAAAAAATGTTTAAATAATATAAAGTTTACAAGAAACTCTGATATATTTGTTTAACTACATAAATTCCAAGTGACAGGCATAATTGGTTATTAGTAAAAACTAGCAATGAGAAAATTAAATTAATATTCAAGCGATAACATTATAAAATTTCTCGGTTTATAACTATTACATTTGTTTGTGAATTTGATCACTGTCAAATGTGAGAAATATATTTTTTAAGTTTTTAATTTTAAAACATTAGTTTTCATGAGCAAGGGATATTTTTAAAAAAATAGCTACATCTATAGGTGCATTTAATTATAATAAGACAATTGTAAGCTTCCTGAAGTTTTATATGATACATGCCAAAGTATTGAGGGAATGAATATACCCCATTAGTCCTATGTGAGGACATGGATGCTCCCTAATGGAAAATTCTTGACCAAGATAATTTAGTTATGTGTACTTCCCTATAGATGACAATGATTAGAGCCACTTTAATCAAGACTGTAACTTCTTCACATTTATCCTATAAAGATGTAACAGTATCAAATCCATATCAAATTCTCTACTGTGTCGCAATCAATTACAAATTTAAAATGTTGGTTGGCTTGTTGGAGAACTTCCAATTGCCATCTTGTATCCCAATAGCATGGAATCAAGTATAACACACTGCCAAAGGGCACTGCACTATAGTATATGAGTGTCTTCTGTCTATCACAAAATTTGGTTCATTGTAGAGCACATAATTTTGGGAGTTGTATATATTCAGTCAATGTAAATGGGCAGCCAAGAAATCATATCCTGTTTGTAGTCTGAATAGGGCAACAACTTTTAATGTACAATAGAAGATAGCTATATGTTGTAGGTATTCAATGGTACATACCAGGGTTAGAAATCAAAAAACAAAAAGAGCATCTATTAAAATCCATCGGAGAACATTTTTTGACAAATCACCTCATATATTTCATGTTTTCCATGATACTGCAGTTTCAAACATGATCACGTAACTGCGGTATCATGGAAAACATTAAATCTATGAGGTGAATTGTCAAAAAATGTTATCCAATGAATTTTAATGATTATAATGTCAATGTTTATTTCCCAACATTAATTTAATATAGAAAGAGTATCTGTTTCTCAGCATTGAAAAATATGAAAACTTACAACTGGACCCAAAGAAAACCACAAGTATGTTTAAAATCTCAGCAAAGCTTCCTAAGCATTGTACAAGAAATCAAACAGAAATTGCAACTTCCACATTCAAAAGAAAATATGCAGATGAGAAACAACCCTCTAGAATTTTTGGAAATCGAATATAACCTTCATTTAACAGAAGACATCAAGAAATCTGAAACTCCTCCATATATTTTAAAACAAATGTCACTGGAAATGATAAATCTAAGATACCCAGCTCCTGAATGGATACATATTTTTACAGATGGCTCCAGCCTACCAAATGATGGTGGCACTGGTGCTGGTGCAGTATGTCCACTTTTTTCCTTTTATCGTAAACTAAACACAAATTCAACAAACTTTGATGGCGAAATTCTAGCAATTTTCTTAAGTTTGCAAAATCTTTTATATCACATCCAAAAATTTACAAAAGTTGTAATTCTATGTGACTCCAAAGCAGCCATTCTTGCTATACACGAGAACACAACACCCAAAAGCATTAAAATTATCGAATGTCACAAAATGATAAAACATTTATCCCGTCTACATAAAAAGTTGTACTTCAATGGATTCCGGCCCATTGTGGAGTGACAGGCAATGAAATAGCCGATTTTCTAGCCAAGAAGGGTAGCAAAATTGTTTCAAACCCAACTTCTGCTCCAGTTTCCTTTCACTCTATCAAAAGAATTATCTCAAATAAATACATCAATAAACTTAGAGAAGAATACACCACCAAAACATCTGGAAAGGAATGGAAAATCTACAAGCTTATGACATTACTACATTACAAGAAAATCTGCAGTAGCAACATTCAGACTGCTAACGGGACATGACTGCTTGAATAAACACCTACACAGAATTGGCATAACAGATTCACCTAAATGCCCTTTTTTTTGCAATTTAAATGAAGATATGGAAAGAAACCATCTCCTCCGTTGTCCAGCTTTTGTAGAAGAGACCAGCCTTTCTGCTAAATATTGGAGTGCAAGAGAGCGAATGATTTCATTATCAAGTGCTCGACATTAGATACCAACCAACCAACATTTAAAAATATATTAATTATGGTATATCATTGGGGATAGGGACCAGGATATGTTAACTGTGATGTTACCTATGCATACAATGTATCGTCTTTGAAGTGCACTATGAGAATAGACTTTGACCATATAAAGGGTAATTTTAAGCAAAGTGTGGACATTCACATTCAGAAGTACCAGAAATCTGATTATGTTAGAATTTTAAAAGTTAACATTTCTTAGAATGATTATATAAAAAAATTACAGAGCAACCTTTAGCAAAACTTAAATCTTCATGATTAAAAAATATTGGCCTATATAATATCCTACAGATAAGTTATAGTGTTACACCAGTAACTTCAACCATTACACAATTGACAAAAGATAGTTTTCACTGAAAATATTTTCTCAGAGGGGCAGCAATGAGAATCAAGGATACAAATAAAAACATTTTCTTCAGCTATGTGGAATTCATTTTTTTACACGCTTTATATTAGCTTGACCTGTATCTATCTATCTATGTGACAGAATCTTTCAACGAGATTTTCACCCACTTAAAATCATTGGATCGACTTGAAACTTTGTATACTTGTAAAGGACCCGTGACAATACAATAATTTCATTTTTTTTCTAAAGTCCTGGCCAGAATCATCAGAAAATCAAAAAAAGTGTCTTTGTATCTATGTACCGGAATCTTTGAACACGATTCTTACCCACTTAGAAACATTGGATGACTGACTTGAAACTTTGTATACTTGTAAAGGACCTGTGGACAATACAATAATTTCATATTTTTTTTCTAAAATCCTGGCCAGAATCATCAGAAAATAAAAAAAGTGTCTTTGTATCTATGTAACGGAATCTTTGAACATGATTTTCACCCACTTAGAAACATTGGATCGAGTTCAAACTTTATATACCTGTGACAATATAATAATTTCATATTTTGTTTCTAAAATCCTGGCCAGAATAATCAGAAAATCAAAAAACTGAAAACTGGTATAATAGGTTGCGGACTTGTCTTTTTTGTCAATCGCTGTAAGAGCTCAGTTGGTAGAGCGGTGAACTCTAGTGGTATATATTTTCAGTAATCCATAGGTCGCTGGTTCAAATCCGGTTGGGAGCATTTTTTTTTAGAAGAGTATTGCTTTTAGCTCATACTACAATAGTATCAAATTTGAAGATATTTACATTTTTATCTTATTCTGTAAAATATTAAAACTAAAAAATAAAAAATAAATAATAGTTTTAAAAAACAAAAAAAACATGCTTTATTGGAAAACTGAACTAATAAATGAAATATTATTTTAATTTCCAACATGCTTGGGATAAAATTAAAGTGGTCAACAAAAAAATCATTAACACATATAGAATAAAACTAGAGTTATGAACAAAAAAAAAAATAATTTTACCATCAAAAGCGTGGGGTGCTTTTTATGACTTTTAGATTTTCTTCTTAGAGACTTTACTTTTTACCAATATCTGTTTATTATCAAATATATTAATATTGATATAGAGCACCCCATGCTTTTGATGGTAAAATGATTTTATTTTTGTTGATAACTCTAGTTTTATTCAATATGTGTTGGAGATGATTTTTTTGTTGACCACTTTAATTTTATCCCAAGCGTGTTGGGAATTAAAATTATTTTTCATTTATTAGTTCGGTTTTCTAATAAAGCGTGTTGTTTTAGTTTTTTAAAACTATTATTTGTTCTTACTTGAATTGTTTTGAAATTCGCACAACTCCATTATAATATGTTACGCTGTGTGATCATATGTGAATTCTTTGGCTCATCTCTATGATAATGTCTTTTAAGTTACCTTTTAATATATTTGAGATTCTGAAAAAAAATGATTTGTTCTGCACATATGTCGTATACAACATGCAGATTATAGTAACAGTGTTATTTGTTACTGAAATCACTTGTCCAGGGCAGATATTGGTCTCATACTACACAACAACCCATTTCTAGCACAGTTCTTTAAGTGCCATAGGAACTTCATTTACAGATTTATTGATGGTGATCTTATCTCATGGCTGTTTTGGTTGCTTTTGGAGACACATTTTCATTGAAAAATGGAGGGTCTGATGCCAAAGTGAACCAACTACGTTTTTAATATTTTTCACAATTCAACTTTAAAGTATATTTTGAAATATAAAAACGAATAATGGCATGATCTTTTTTTTCCTTATTGGTCACCATATGTTAGATGGTGACCAATAAGGAAAAAAAAGATCATGCTATTATTCATTTTTATATTTCAAAATATACTTTAAAGTTGAATTGTGAAAAATATTAAACACGTAGTTGGTTGGTTCACTTTGGCATCAGACCCTCCAAATATAAACTTCATCAAATCATACCATTTACACAAACTATCTGGTTGAACATACTGGCAAAACACCTGAGACCTTGTATTAAAATTACTTGTAAAATATATCTTCCTTCACAAATTATGTCTTTGCCTGTTCCAATCTCACATTTGTTCACCCCAGCAATTTCTTGGTCTTCCTACTGATCTTCATCCTCCAGGATTATACATTAATGCAATCTTTGGTTTCCTATTCTCTATCATTCTTTGCAATTGCTCTTTCCAATTGTTCTTGTGTTCATTTGAAGAAGTGGTTGTACTATTAGTTCCTCTCTAATATTCTCATTTCTAATATATTCTTCTCTGTACAACCTTCACAGCCCATAGAAAGCTCATTTGTGCTGCCTGAATTTTATTTTTTTATTTTTCCTTCAGGACCCGGCCTCACTTCCATACATTTGCCACTAGTAGTACCATCGTTGAGTAAAATTTTAGCTGCACATCCTTTCTAACATTGTTTCTCAGTGTTCATCTGATTGTTCCACAAATATGTTGAAAGTTCTGCATTTCTCAGAGGTATATAAATGTACTAATGATGTAATAATTCTGAATGTGGTTATTTCATTTTTCAAATGCTGCCCTTCAGTGAGCCATGTCACTCATGTAACATTATCATTATTACATCTGAGATTGTTACTCCAGTGATCAATTTTAATGTTTGCATTCCATCCATACATGCTGGGTCCAATTATTTATGATAATAAATCAATGAGTCATATGATAATGTTGACATGTACTAATAAAATTAATTTGCACAGTTTACATCTAAATTCATGCAAGTATTAGTCCATGTGGGCCATAATGGTCTCGAAGAGGAATTTTCCATTCAGCGGTTTTTTTGGATGTTCCAGCAATCTTTTCCCTCGAGGATAATAATGAAGCATAGCTTTTGGAATTCTGTTATGGCATTCATTAAAGATGGGCTTTCCAGTTCTGGTAGTTTTGTATTTGATGGATAATGGACTCTACATCCAACTTTTCCATAATTTCCTCATTTCTTTTTATGGTCCTGTGAGGACCATAAAAGAAATGCACAAATCACATCCCCTTTGCTGTTATTCAGCATTCATCTTTCATATTATCCATACTTCACTACTATATCTTAATAGGTCTTGCAAGAGCCTTATAAAGTCCTAATCTTTTGTTCTTTTATACTAAAGATGGTTTTAAAAATCATACTATGTGGGATATTTAGCCATTATTCTTATGATACAAAGTATATTGCTGTATGGATGTGGGAATTGAAAGGGCATAATCACATTATATAGAAAATTACAAGTACATAAAAATAGATGCCTAAGATTTATATTGAGAATCTGTTGACCAAAAACCATGTCAAATGAGGAATTGTTGAAGATAACATCACAGGATGAGATCTGGAAGGAGATTTGGAAAGGGATTGGACACACACTCAGAAGAGAACTAGACAGTGTGCCAAAGAGAGCACAGGAATGGAATCCACAGGGATTGAACAGAAAGAGAGGAAAACAAAAATTACATGGCACACTATTGTAAGAAATGAAATTGAACAACAAGGGAAAAGTTGGATGAAGTCAGGAATTTGGCAAAAATCAGAGACCAGTGGCATGTTTTCACAAAGGCTCTATGCTTCCAATAGGTATGACAGTAACTACTACTATTACTGCTATTTATGACACTAATAAAACTTATATCATTTACCTTCAATATATAATTATTTTTTCCTACTACAAGCAACGACATAATCATAAGCTGTAACAGCCATCTTGAAAATTATTGTCATTGCTCACCTCGATCAACAGGAAAATTGTGATTATGTTCCATATTTATATTTTTATGCGTCTTTTACTCCAGTGACAACAAAAGCATGGGATGTAATAAAATCACTTCAATTTTACATTGTAATATTGATAGGACTGAAAATTGCTGTATTTTAATTTAAGATATATTTTCTTTCATTTTTCGTAACTGCACATTGTTGTGGTTGTACTGTGTTAGAATTTCTCCACTATTACCTTCCATAACAGTTGTTCTTGGTATTACTATAAATAAAATTATAATGAAAGCATGAGCTGTCACGATAACATTATAAATTTGATCATCTCCAATAAGTGATCCTAGTTGAGGTTTCTTTAATTGAAAAGTAAGGGTGGAAGGGGATTTTATCAATATATGCAAGAATTATTCTTAGGTAAAAAAAAATCTAAAAATTAAGACAATAACCCAACCAATCAAATTTATAAAATTATAAAACTCTATAGGGTCTTATCGTCTCATAAAATTATTTAAGCAAACCCTCCTCAAACTAATTGAACGAGGTCAATCCCAATATATGGAATAGTTGATAATAGGTTAGTAATGACTGTTGCCCCTCAGAAAGATTTTTTATTTTATTTATTGTTTTAACTGAAGATTCATTGGTTTCCAACCCATTTTTCACACAACCTTTACTGCTAGGTAGTATGATTTAAGTGAGCAAGTTTTTAATTTCTATCTAAATGAACAAGTGACAGCAATGTCCACATTCTATTGAAAATGACCCATAAATGTAGAATGCTGTTCTAATTTTGTTCTCTTGTAATTCCGTCAAAGTTAGAACAGTTGAATTTGATTATTTTAGAAGAAGCCTCCAAAAAACAAGACAAGATAAAATAAGAAATGAATTCTTTTGGAGAGAAATGAATGTCACCACATCTGTTGTTAAGAGGATTGAAAATCAAACACTTAAATGGTATGGCCATGTACAAAGAATGGAAAATGAAAGATGGCCAAAAAATATATACCAATGGTCACCCCTGGAAGAAATAAACGTGGTAGACCAAGATGGAAATGGAAAACCTACGTCAGAACTATAATGGATGATCGGAATTTGGAAGAGGGAGATTGGAATGATAGAGATAAATGGAAACTGAAGATGGCAAACCTATAAGTGGGGGAAAGCCGAAGAAGAAGAAGAAATGTAGAATGCTTCAATGATACATCCTATTAACTATGAAAATATTTTGTATGAAATAACAAATAAACTAAGTAACTCACTGCAGTGTGTTTTATATGTAAGGATGCAGTTCCTAATACTCAAATTTATTTGCATTGATAGTGGGATGAGGGTGGATTGAATGCACTGATATCACACATTCAAACTGTGACAAACCTTACCGCAGACATCCCTGCTCTCTAACCCTGATCATCAAATAATGCCAACATCTTACCAGTCCTTGAGAAACTATTCTATCATGCTAAAAAAAGAGCAGTAACTATATGAATTGAAAACTGAGAAAAGTGAGTTCAAAGAGTTAAATCAATTTTTTTATTGACAAAATTAATACATTGATTATCAAATAAGCAAGAAAATTAATTTGTGCAGTAAAAATGTATTTTTTTTATATGCCATTGAATTATACCAAGTACTGTGTTCTTACTAAGGATTTATGCACTTCAGCTTTGACATTTAAAACAGTAAATGGAAGTTACTGGTTTTTTTATGATGTAAATACTGTTTTTTTACTATAAAAATTAATAGATTAAAATACTGCTTTCTTATATTGCTGCTTGTATATACAACTTTCTTGCATTGTAGAAGTTCTACAGTGGAATAAAATTAATTTTAAAAAACAATACTTATGCAGATATTGTTCCTTACAGTGCATCACCTACATACTGATTTCTGCCATTACTGGTATGGATTTAAAAAAACAGCAAAGGCAGTAACTGAACTTTTGTTATAATTTGAATAAATGTAACTTTTACTTTACTACAGACCTAATAATTAAAAATAGGAATGACTGGAAAGAAATATATTGATAGAATGCCAGAAGAAAGATTTCCAAAATTATTGCTAAATTATAAACCGCACAGAAGGAGAAATGTTGGATACCCACACAGATGGTCTGAACAATTTTAATAATTCTAGCTTTCATGGAACCAGAACGAGCCAACAGGCTTAATCCCTGGATGATGAAACTTTTACTACTTTTTTTGAAAGTTGTAATATGATGCACAAAATAGAGACAATTCCGATATGAAACATGTCATATTTTTTTTATTTCTGTAGTTACTGCTTTTATCCTCAGAACATTATACAGAAATTTTCCCATTCCATCTCTTCAGGTAATATCCAAACAATGTTTCCTCATTTTTTGTTTTAATTCTCCCCTAGGGATCCCAAGTGTGCAAAATCAGTTAATGCGCTATTCATAATCAACACATTATGCTAACATTTCTGAACATAGCACAAACACCTGCAAATTATCTGTATTTTTTTTGTGTGTGTTACTAATTTTCTGATGCATTAATTTCATCTAACTGGCTGTAATTTCATTAAGTCTGCTTATCGTATAGTGTTATAGTCCATGCTTCAATTCCATAACATAGGACAGGCCTTGTAAGCCAGTTAACATAAATGGCTGTGTGTCTTTGTAACAAAGAGGATTTCATTACTAGGGTAAGAATTTCGATGTATTCATCCTCTTATTGCGTCCTCCTTTCGGAAGGTCGATTCCAAATACACCTCCAACCATCTCTATCTTACCGTGATTTCCATCTTTTTTAGTTCTTCCTAGTCGTATTCTCTTTCTTGTAAACTTTTCTTCACTTGGTTAATCCATCTTTCTCATGGTCTACCTCATGGTCATTTTCTTCGTATCTTGAGATTTAACAGTCTTTGTGGTAGTCTTTAATTTTCCATTCTTTTTAAATGTCCAAACCATTTTAGTCTATTTTTTCTATGTCTGTTGTTAATGTTTTTACATTTAGTAGCTCCCTGATTTTGTCATTTTTATTCTATGCCTCCTTGTTTTATGTACCATTCCACATAAGAATTTCATTTCTGTAGCTTGGATTCTGCTCAATTCCTTCTTTATATATGTCCAAGTCTCAGCTACATAAGTTAAAACTGGTTTGAATTAAGTTTTATACATTCATTACATTGCCATTTTACTTTTGATGGGTATATCTTTATTCCAGATTAATTATTGTTTAGTTAGATTATATACTTTTAAATTTTCTCTATTCTATTACTGGTTTCAGTCTGTATTTTCCCCTTTGCATTTATCACTGTTCCTAAATATGTACATTTTTCCACTTTTTGTAGATTTAGGCCTGATAATTTAATATTCCAGTCATCATTCTGGTTTCTATATATTTTCATGACTGTTGTTTTGTCGGTATTTATTTTTAAACCATATTCTTCTGAAACTGTTTTCTCACGTTCCAGTTGTGTTTTATGTATTAAAAGTTATAATTGCAGCACAGAGAGTACATATTGTTTGTATGTGAATAAGATATAAAAGACAGTCATTTTTTTTTTCATTATACTTTGTTGGAATCTTAGAAATTGCTGCCCTCTTCATTAATCTATTTAATACAACTAAAGATTTATTAAACTTAATAATAATTATGATGAAAACAGTATGATAGAAATAGCTTTATTTTGCCTGACAAAGTTGAGGCCTTAAGGCCTTATCTATCACTCAATCAGCTTAGAGAGAAAATTACAATAATTAGTCTTATATCTAAATTACGATAAACATAATTGATTACATGGTATATCTAGAATGCAATTATTATCTATGGTATATGTTGATTTACCCAAGATTTAATGAATAAAACATAAAATGTACGAGATGGAAAAATTAAAATAAAACTACTAATGACATAGAATAAATTTAATTCTCGAGGAAAATTTATTATTTAGGGTATTGTCACAGAAAGCTATTATTTTTGTTTTGTGGAGCAGTGAATTCCATATTAATAACACTATGGTCCAGCAATTTATGTTAGGTTATACATGATTAGAATGCAGTTAGTCATGCAAAACTGTATATAGATATTGCAAAAATCAAATCTTTGAATTTTTTTTGGGTGTTTATATGGTTGCTGTAGCTGAGTGCTTTAAGGCATCATGCCTTGGCATAGTACTATGGGACATGCACTGATTTGTATTCCGATGAGAAAAACATTTTTTCATGTTATTTTGACCAATATGGGACCAATGCCTACCCAGGATTCTGAGGCAATTGGGTAACTATAATAAGAAACTACAATGACTGGCAGATTCAAGATTCTGGCCATATGTAATCCCTATACTAGCTGGATGATCGTTCATCTCTGTAAATGTTACATGTGGATGTGAGGCCAACAGCTGGCAGGAAGGCCAAAGCCTAAGTAAAGATTAGATTTTTATTTTACATGGGCATGTCTTGTTTTAGTAAATTCTTTTAAGATAGCATTAATTTATAACCTATATTATACAAGATTATGCTATCCATATTGTTGTCGAATTAATTTCAATTCAGTTGACAATAGGTTACTGTTTGTAACTGTTAGAGAAATTTCGTTAAACAAATGGGATCTTGATCATACTTTAATCAAAGTTGATTAGCTTGAATATTCTAGCGTAAATGATAGTATTGAATCTTGGAATAACACTTAACAATAATGTATTAGGCTATTCTATGCTTCCATGCCATGGAGAACAAGTGCCTGTTAGCATCATGTTGGCCACTGTGATAACACATGTTCCCTCTAGAGCCAACTGTTAAAATATTTACTCACATATAAGGGGATTCTAAATGATGAGTCCACTAGCCTACATTAGTGAGCAAGTTAGGGTGAGAAAATGGTCAAGTTAGTCTTAGATGGGCTCGTTAATGTTACATTGGGCTAGTTATGATGAGAAAATGGCAAATTAGTACATCAGATTAATTTAGTATTCACTTGTCTGTTAGTAGGTTTTCTGATAAGTTGGCTACATTGCCTGAGCAATGAATATTATATTTTTTTATATTTCAAATATGCTGATTTTAGGTTATTTTGAGCTCAATTTCTCACTTCATTTTAAGGCATTTTTCACTTTCTTTTAGAAAATCAACATATATATTGCTCTCCGGCAATTATTCACATATTGCAACAATAAACTCTGGGTTTTACGGCTTTTCTTTATTTGAATTTATGTAGGTGGTATGGTGGCATACAATACCCACATATCATGCTACACAAATGGACAAATATAAGGTTTAAGGTTGGTTAAATATCCCGTCTAATAAATAAATAAATAAATAAATAATGGTTAGCATTTTACTGATGTGGAATATTATTTTGATTTTTTTTTTTACATTTTCCTATTAGTTCTACCCATAATTCATAGGAACCTTCCAATGATATATATTGTTAAATGACATTTTTAGGTTATTCCTATTTCAAACTTCAACAGAAGTTTAAGCCTCGCCATGATGATTTTTTTTCAGTCCTGCAAAATAGTAGTGCGCATGCGCCAGGGTTATGAACTTGCCCCATAGATAGCAGGACGATCAGTGCAGTTGATATAACGAATCTTATAAATTGCCAAACTTGCTTTAAACATGGATGTACACTAACACATAATTTGTAACCTAACAAAGTAAATCATTCACATATTAATTCGGTCTACACTATCTTACGCATTCTTAATCTAACAAAAAAAGTAGTAGTGCAATGTCTTATTGTGAAAGTTGGTCATATCGGACTGCCATCTGTTGATGAAGACGCGCACTATGGTTACGTGGAACTTCAACAAATATTTAAAAAAATTCGCGAACATAAATAAATAACAATTGTTAAATAATATTTTTAAAAACTTTAGAAATTTTTAAAATAATAGGAAATGTTGTCAGAAACGGTAAAAGTTGATAGTACAACAGTGTCGTATGAATATTGTTTGGTGTACCAAAGTGAGAACTAAGCTATAGTTGAGCCCAAATTTCTCATTTAATTTTCATGCAGTTTCCATACTTTCGTCGGAGCAAAAATAACTTATGATTATATATGTATATTCCTCAGATCATTGTTCACATCCATCCATAGTAATTTTGCCCGAAGGCAGGTCCTTCACTGCAATCATAGCATTTTCATGCTATGCTTGCAGCTTTACTAGGGAATTATGTAGGTGTGGTAGCTTCCCGTTGCTTTCCACACCGGTGAAGGATGATGATGATAATGATAAGGATGATGATGGCCATGTGATTTCGGGGACCGTTTGGGCGTTAAAGTTTTCCTGACATTTGTCTTACAGGTGAGGAAAAACCCCGATAAAAACCTCACCCAGAAAAACTGCCCCGACCGGGGATCGAACCCGGGCCCGCTGCGTGATAAGGCAGCACGCTACCTCGAGACCACAGCGGTGGACATTGTTCACATATTGCTACAATAATAATTTGTGCGGTTTTATACATATTTCTTCCGGTAAACCAACAGTTGCCAAACTTTTACGCCATGGAGCAAAGTTTACATCCAATACTTCTTCCTCCGAGGACTGATTTTGGAAATAAACAGGATGAAAATCCTACAAATTAAGTTTAAGAAGAAGAAGAAGCAAAGTTTATCACAAAACACTAATCTTCATCTAACACTTATGATATTACTAAATTTAGGATTTTTATTTATTTATAGTGTTCTGCTCTAGGGCAGGTCTTTCACTGCAATCATAGAGTTTTCAAGTTATGCTTTGCAGTTTTACCTGGTAATTACAGGCGTAGTACCTTCCCATTGCTTTCCACACCGTGGATGATAATGATTATGATGGCCAAATAATGTTCGGGGACCGTTTAGGCCTCAAAGCTTCCTGACATTTGTCTTACAAACGAGGGAAAACCCCGAAAAACCTTACCCAGTATGTTTATCCCGACCGGGAATGGAACCCGGGCCCGCTGCGTGATACGGCAGCACGCTACCTTGAGACCACAGCGGTGGACTAAATTATGGTAGAAGGTAAAATTCAGAATTTAAAACTTTATAAATGATTTTCCAATCTTTTGACGGAGCATTAGGAGATGTTTCGCGGAACACTGTTTGGGAACCGCTGCTGTAGAATGTCATTTGCAGTAGAGTCCGCATTACATTTTTGGTGACAGTAAAAATACTAAATTATCTTCTATATTAATTATTACTGCAGTAAAATATTTTCGGGATTCTATGCCAGGAGTCAACCAACTTTAGTCAGTTTTAAAAAAGAATAGTTAACATTTCCTTATGGTATGCCAGATTATTCAATAAACTGTAAACTAATTCCCGATGTATACTAACTTGTCCATTTTCTTATCTATCGAAATAAAATAGACATACATGTACTCCTGACATAGAATAGCCGATACTTCTACAGCACAACTCCACAATACAGGCCATATTGAAATGCGTGACCAATAATGAAATGTAAATGAACGAACCTTGTGTTGTAACAGTTAAATTTAAGATGACATCAGCTCCTAAGCTCATTTCACACACATCAAAACACGCACAAACATTGTTAAAACACTTCACACACGCTTAAAAAACTATCACAATCATTATTACTTCACAATTTATTACGTTTTACACGCGACACGCAACGGGTTTGTACAACGTACGCCGCCTAGATTCGATACTGCGATATCAGCTAATGACAAACAAAATACAATCGGAATTGGTCAACTGAAGTTGGAGCAGGACTTGAGGGATGGTGTTGCATACTGTGCTTCACATTGAAAACAATGTTGTAGTGGTTTACTTCTCAATACTGCCGTCCCTCGCCCCACCTTTACTAATAAAGATACGCTTTGCGTGGTTTATGGCAACAGGGCAGCTATAGCTTCATAACAACAGATGTAATGCTAATATTAAACTACTACAGTATAAGAAAATGCTTTCCAAAATATGACAAGAAAAATATTTCCAAGTCCCAACGATTCATCATGTGTGTTAGCTAGCAAAGCGACTATTTATTAGTGGTTACAGTATATCTAATCAAATATATAAAAATGAATGTTTGTTTGTTCGTATTTTATGCGATGTCATACCGTTCACTCGATTGTAATGGGGCTTTTTTCAAAATATTCAGGAGATTTCCGGGGAGAACATAGGCTATAAGAGAGTTGTGATACTCAACTCCTACACCCTTAAAAATCACTCTGTGTAATGAAAAAAAAAGTATCTTTTGGATGCTTAAATGACACATGCTGCCAAAACCATAACAAATAGCCTACAAAAAATTAATGCACACCGAATTAACTAAAAAAAAAGTCCGCAACACCATATGTTTATCATTTATGGATAACTCAAAATAACTTTTTTTCTTTTCAATGATGCCTAGAAAATTGGGATAAGTAGATTCCAGGGCAACGCCAGGTAATCAGCACAGGGTATATAAAATAATTACGACATGAATTATAATTATTTTCCCTTTCACTTGTTCAACTAAACATACGTAAAAACGCATTAATTTTCATTTATTTAGGGGTAGAAGCGCACGCTGGGTATTAGCTAGTAAAGTAATAAATATGAACTAAATTTTGAGTAGATCTCGCAAAGTAGATAGTTTAAAATTCGATAGGGGCCTAATCAATCCTAACCCTCCCTTTGCCACTTAGGCCTAACACTCGACAGCCACACAATATCGGGAATAATATTAACTGTTCTTAAGACGCGTCTATTGAAATGAAACATATTAATGTTTTTTAATGTTTCAACTTTCGTGAAAAACTATTATTTTAATACTGATGTTTGAAATTAAATAAATATATATATAAAGTAAAGTGATCCCACAACAGACCCGGAGGCCCTTGGGGTAGTAGGAGGTTAAGGCTCCCACCTTTTCTAAACAATCGGCACTTTATGTCAGCCCTGCGTGACGGCCGCCTTTACCCCAGAACAAGCATCTGGTACTCATTTCCGTTAGAGGCTGAGTCGACCCCAGGGCCATAGTGCCGCCAGAGGGTTTGGGTCAGTTTAAAAAATCCTGACCCCAACGGGACTCGAGCCCTCGAACCTCCAGCTTGTAGCTCAGTGCCTTAACCACTACGCTACGGCGTGCCCCCATATATATATATATATATATATATATATATATATATATATATATATATATATATATATAATTAATTCTAGCATTAAAAAGCGACCAAATTCTTATACGGGGATTGTGGTATAAATGACTATTTATCGTATAAAAATAAAAAAAAAAAAAAAAAACGGACGAATTAATGTCTTAGAATATCTTCTTATTATTATTCATAATTTGTAGGATTTTCATCCTGTTTATTTCCAAAATCACTCTTCGGAGGAAGATGTATTGGATGTGCATCCACTGTATAGGCCTATCAATCTCTTGGCTGGTCTTCCTCATGTTCTTCTCCCGTCCATTGGTATATCTTCTTTAGTTCTTTTTTACAAATCGGTTGTCTTCCATTCTTTCTATATGGCCTTTCCAATATTTTCGTCTATCTATAATACATTTTGTTATGTCTTGAATATGACATTTGTCCCTAATTTCTGTGTTGTGTATCTTATCAGATAATGTTTTCCCCTGAATAGTTCTTAAGATCTTCATTTCACATGTGCTTATTATTTGTTTTTTTTGTAGTATCAGCCCTAGTTTCTGCCCCATATACCATAAATGGTCGAACTATTGTTTTGTATATGCGAGTTTTGCTTTCTATTGATACTCGTATATGTTTGTTGCACCAAATTAAATCTTTCATAGGCCTATATCCTGATACTCGTGCTGCTTTATCAGCTTCTTTCTTTACTTATTTTATTAAATCTTTAGTGTTTGTTATTAATGCACTTAAATAATTAAATTCTGATACTTGTTCTGTCATATCTTTCCACTTCTAATTTGTATCTTACTGGTTCTTTTGATATTTTTAAGCATTTAGGTCTTATTCGTATTAATTTCCATAATGTATTTATGTTTGGTAACATAGGATATGATGTGAATATACATTATAAACATTACAGTATATTGTACAAAGATGGTTATGATTGATAGTAAAAACAGAATTGATAGTTAAAAGAGAATAGTTAAAACAAAATATTTACGTTTAGAAGACATTTTTTAAATTCATATTAAAGCACCGTTGAGGTTATGTAATAAAATATTAATTATAAAATTGGTACCTAAGTCAGTTGTCCTCAACTAAATTATTAAACTTCAAGTTATTCCAATATGGAGGCCTTTCAAAAACAATGTTTTGTCTTCTGCATTTTAACTGGTACTGATGGTGTTGTATAGGTTGTATATCGGATTTATGTCTGCGGGTCTGTTCTCATTGAGTAGGTCTTTATTCTTTGCTTCTTTTAGTATTTCTATGTCTTCAATGATGCTGATCCTGTTGTTATACTCTCTGTGTAGTACTGACACAGAGTTATCGGTTTTTTCGAACTAGTATGTGTTTGGCAAAACTTAATTTATTTTCATTATTATTAGAATTATTCTGAACATTTCAAAAATTTTATTAATAATGTAGAAAAATCAAGTTTTGCCAAATACATACTAGAAACGGGTCATCAGTTCGAAAAAATCGATAACTCTATGTCAGTACTACACAGCAAGTATAATAACAACAGGATCAGCATCCTTGAAGACATGGAGATTCTAAAACAAAGCAAAGAATAAAGAACTACTCAATGAGAACATAACCGCAGACATAAATCCGTTATACAACCACAACACCGTCAGTACCAGTTAAAATGCAGAAGATGAAAGATTGTTTTTGAAAGGCCTCCATATTGGAATAACATGATGAAGTTTAATAATTTAATTGAGGACGACTCACTTACCAGGTACCAATTTTATAATTAATATCTTATTAGAAGACATGTCACAAACGTAAACCGAATACACCTTATCACAACATAGATATGACTAAGACCATATAACCTCCTTCTCCGACAATCAATTTTTGATTTCTCATACGACTCATGCGACAACTGAGGATGACACTATGCAAAGAGGTATTTTAACAAAGACATACGTCACTTATTAATCATTATTATGAAAATCTACAAATATTCTACACCGATCATTAGTATTCTTAATGTGAAATTTTACAAAAAACAAGTTATTACACAAAATATTTAGATTAGTTCTTAGTTCACTTTATATCTTGGGAAATCGTCATTGACATGAACGCAGAGGGGCATAAATTCGTTTCGCGGTCGGGACAAGTTTCATAGGCGAGATTTTTTCGGGGTTTTAACTAATCTATAAGACAAATGTCGGAATGTCGGGAAACTTTAAAGCCGAAACAATTCCCGAACACTATTTGTCCATCATCACCTTTCTTGGTATGAACGTGTGAATGGCGTGTTTTGTCTCTGAGGTAGTATTCAGCTGATTACTTATCCGGGGATGCCCTTCATGTCTTTGTGTGGTGAAAAATGTATGCGTGTGATCAACGGTTTAAAAATCCTCTCCCGACAGGTCGTGACTCTGTAAGGCCGGGAAGACACGCGGAACATTAAAATATCTACAAAGAGAGGTCTTAAACTCAGGAAAATAAATACAATTCTTAGATTATAGTTAATTAAATCAAGTTTTGACATTGGTTTGTTTTATTTTTTACTTAAAAACTGAACTTCGTTTTCTTTATGTTATAAACATTTTTCAAAGAACCTTAGTGCCTGCATATTAAACTGTCACTTTTAATTTACACAATTGATGCAATTGTATAAATAGGAAGCAAATGTAACCTACATTACAATATTACAAAAAGGCAAATTATCAATTTATGTAATGAATGTATGAATACAATTCCTGAAATTACATTTATTTAATGTAAGTATTCACATGTTGAATTCTTGTTGCTGCCGGAGCGTATGATGTTTGCTTGTATCACTGCAGACCACTAATCGGTGACTGCATTGGTGGTATATATCGTCTATCCTCGAAGTTAGGTGGGCTGAAAGTATATGAGAATCCTGGATCACATATTATATTTTTAAATCCAAAAATTAACAAGTACTAAATGAACAAGTTATAAATAAACTCATACAAAAATACACCCAACATAACTAAATTCCGGAAAGGATCTGACAACAATAAAATAACTAGACAACCTTTAAGTATACAAAAAAAATAACACAAAATTAGATAAGGTACTAAAAAAACTTTATAAAATATAAACGTAGCATACAGAATTGAAAACAAACAAAACATTATAATAAACAATAGCATTGAAAAAGAAATAATTTTAACTCTAATGGAGTATAAATTATTATGTAGAGATAAATTGTATATAGGAAGAACCAGCAAAAGTTTTATAAATGGATTCAAGCATCATTAAAAATATTTTAAATATGCAGAAGGTAAATTCAGTTATGCAAAACATGTTATTCAGACAGGACATCATATCTAAGATATAAAAAAAACATTCACAACACTGTAAAGAGAGGGGAATCCAGCAAGGATAAACATAGCTAATGGTGGAGATAGAGATTTTAAAGGAAATCGACAATAACTCGAATTTAAACGAGAATATACCCAGTATTTAAATCCTGATAACCTTCTGCTGACGATGAGAGTGGTCCTGAAAGTACTACAGTTTTTATTTATTTTTTTTTATATGTGGAGACGGAACTTAACAAGATACGTAATTTTATAATTTTTATAAAGTACTAAATTATATGCCAACAAATGACTTCAGTCTTTTTTTTTCCTAGATAGTGTTTTTTTTATGTAATTACTCTCTTAAGAGCTAAGACCATTAGAATTGCAAGTAAAACTTGGGTTTGAAAATGCAGAAATTTTCTGCTCAGAGGTATCTATTTTCAGGCTTAAGCTTTTTAGGTAACGTAAATCTACAACATGGGATCCGCTGTATTATTTGCCTTCAGAAGGAACTAATGTTAAGAATATTCACGTCCTCAAACGTTATTAGTAATAATAAATTACATTAACAAATATTCGGTCGGATTTGATCTCGTGAACATGGGAATGGAGGCGAGCACGGCTGACACAAGTAGTTAGGAAGAATTAGGGCTATTTCATTCAATGACACTCTTTAATTGTTCTAGTCATCAGCTTCGCGATTTTAATGTGGGCTATGAAAGGCTCAACAAATTTTGGTCAGAAGCTTCTCATTTCAGAGATCCTATAACGTGTCGTAAATCTACGACATGGAAGTCACGGATTTGCTTCCCTGTTACGGAAATCATGTTCAGGATTTTACGTCTATAAATTTTCATCGAGCTCGGCCGGATATAAACCCTCAATCTTCGGAGCCACAAACTACCATACTGTAGTTCACCAAATACCGATACAGATTTAACGGCTGATATCTTCTCTACATATGGGGAATTGATATATAGTTTCCTAAAAAAGAAAACACTATGGCGCGACACGCCTAAAAGACCCTTGACCTACCATCCGGTTCTGGCCTCACATCCACATGTTTTAATCATAGAGGTGGACGATCATCTAGCCAGTACCGGGGTGACAGTATCAGCATGACGGGTCCCATAGCAGTTACAGCTAGTTTTCTCAAACCTGGAGCCGCTAGACATTACAACTACCCATATTCCTCTCGATATGTTAGTGGGCACTGATCTCATACTGGCTTAAATTCCATTAGAACATCTATCCCTCCATGGGGACTCGAACCAGCGCATGTCCCGTACCCCCCTACTCTTTGATATATAATTTCTAACCCAGTAACCGCTATTCAGAAGCACATAATATTTACCAAGGTATTGACTTTTTTCTTAAAACTATATATATGTTTCATGTTTAATTATTTGGCAAAATTTAAAATGTTTGTACATTGCGAAACGTAATATTTTTTTACCTTCCATTTTCTTGTATTTCACTCCCCTTTCTAAGCGGATAAGGAATTATAAATCGTGCACATTACATTTATTCATAGGGATGTACCGCCCTGGATCTATGGTTACAAACGTGTCACGGCCCCCGTCAAAGACAGTATGGCGATTCCTGTACAGAAGTCATTCTGTGTGTTGCAATTTGCGAGGTCTGGTTCCATTGTTGCAGTGCAGTGAGCTTTCCGACGGCAATTTGGAATTGATCCTCCGACAGATAAAATTACCCGTCGATGGTATAAACAGTTAGAAGCAACTAGGTATCTGTAAAAGGAAAAGTCCACGAACACCAAATGACGCGTCGGTCCGGATGACATGATTCATTCCCATACCCTCCACGGTCTCCCGATCTCACACCTTGTGATTTCTTCCTGTGGGGGTATGTGAAGGACCATGTGTACGTACCACCACTTCCAGTCGACCTTCCAGACTTGACAAGAAGGATTGTTGCTGCTGTTGAATCCATTACTCCAATTATGCTCACCAAGATTTGGGAGGAATTCGACTATCGGCTAGATGTGCCTTGTGACGAAATGTGCTCACATCGAACACTTATAAAGTATGTTATAAAAACTCAAAGAGTTCATCTTTAATCCCAGTAAGTTTTGTTCTTATATAGATATACACACACATATATATATACAGGGTGGACCGCTCGAATGGACCTAATTTCAATTGCTTGTTACTGGCAAACGGTTGAAGATAGAAACTTAAAACAACGTTCATAGTACAGAAAAACTCACCAAGTTTCGAATCCTGTCGGTAGATGGCACAAAGATACGTTTCTCGTTCTTAGATTTAATTGTTTGTGAAAATGGCGACTCCGCAGATGAAAGCGCAAGCTGTTTTGTGGTATGCGGAGTTTAAATCAATCATTAGAGTTCAAAGGGAGTTCCGGCGTGTGTGTTTAACCGTGATGCTCCAACTGCTAGAAGCATAAAGAAGTGGCGTGTATACATTATTAGCTACAGGATCTGTGTTGAAGAAGCATGGTGGTGGTCGCAGAGCATCCGATGAAATGGTAGCAAATGTTCAAGCCGCATTTGAGCGAAGCCCCCGGAAGTCATTAAGAAGAGCTTCGCGGGAACTTCAAATACCAAAATCGACATTACAACGGATTGTCCACAAACGCCTCAAACTGCACGCATATAAAGTGCAGTTAGTGCAACGTCTGGAGCCGAATGACATGCCGAAACGAGTGGAATTCGCAAATACGATGCTGGACCGTCTCGGCGCTGATCCTGACTTCATGACCAAGATTTTCTTCTCGGACGAAGCCACTTTCCATTTGTCAGGCAAGGTAAACCGGCATAATGTGCGGATCTGGGGATCGGAGAATCCTCACGCTATTCAAGAGCATGTTCGTGATAGTCCGAAGATGAATGTTTGGTGCAGTTTGTCACATAATAAGGTCATTGGACCGTTTTTTCTTCGCCGAGAAAACTGTTCGTGGTACCACATATCTTGACATGCTGGAGCAGTTCTTCTTTCCACAAATTGAACAACTGCAGCCTAACATCGTTTTCCAGCAAGATGGTGCTCCTCCCCACTGGTCCAATGAAGTTCGTACGACTTTGGACAACATTTTCCCTGGCCGTTGGATTGGTAGGGGAGGACCAATCGCGTGGCCCCCGAGATCTCCCGATTTAACACCACTGGATTTCTTTCTCTGGGGCTATGTCAAAGATAAAGTTTACACCACCCCAGTCAAAGACCTTCGTGATCTTCGTGAGCGCATCATAGAGGCTATTGAGAACATTCCAGAAGACATACTCCAACGTACTTGGCAAGAAATTGTTCATCGCTTTGATATCGTCACAGTGACTGCTGGGGCTCATATAGAGATGTGGTGATCTGGATATCAAAACTTGGTGAGTTTTTCTGTAATATGAACGTTGTTTTAAGTTTCTATCTTCAACCGTTTGCCAGTAACAAGCAATTGAAATTAGGTCCATTCGAGCGGTCCACCCTGTATATATATATCATATAAGGGAAATTAAATAACTTTAAAACCCCGTCCATCATTGTAGAACCCCTTGTATTATATATGCTATATGTGTTTTCGTCCCTATTTATTAAAAAAAATAAAGCTGATCGCATTTCAATTATTGGGGTTTTCAATTTAGTATATATCTCCTTCATGTGTATTAATATTTTTGCTCTGGAATTGTATAATCTCGACAATTTTAATTTATTACTTCTTGTATTCTTGTAAGCCCATGTTTTCCTTAACAGCAAATTAGGCGCTCTCCCCCTACAGGAAAGAATTTTAATTATACTAATTTAGTTACACTTGTTTTCGTATAGATGTCACTTGAGTGGTCCGTGGTCAGCGTTCCGCCTCATACTGACATCTAGGAAACCAAGGTAGTACTAGGACGGGAAAATTCGGTAAAGTATGCTTAGAGGCCTTTCATTCAGGCTTAGGGATCTTTTACGAACCTGAAAATCTTCAGACTCGGGACCCATGGCTTGAAGTCCCTCCCGGAGGACTTGCTCCTTGGATTTTTCCATTCTAATTACTATTATTGCAAATTTTGGCAGAATTATTATATTTCATTTAAATAATGTACGTACACATTGGTACGTAGTAAGTAAAGCATTGTTTTCATTGTTATTAGTTAATTGGAACATGATACCTCATTGTCTTTAACTCCCTCAATACAAAAAGAAACGTTTATTAATTATCACCTTTTCAAAATAGATGAGATTTTGTATTAGTTCGTGTTAAAATTACATCCACTATTAGATATAAAATAGATCCACTTATTAGTAGAAATGTCTGATTATTCTAATCTACAGTATATTATAATTCTAACTCACATTTTATAAAATCGTATAAACACTTACTCGGGTAGTTTCATTCCTTGAGTTTGATCATCACCGCCGTCTGAAAGAAATATTGTAACATTAGTTAATCAATTGAGTTGGTGTTTACTTGATGAAAATCCATATTTATTAATTAAATAAAAATAAAACTTAATTTTATTTTTATGTAACATTAATATCTAATAGTTAAAATTATATATATATTTTTTTTCATGTCTAATAGTATTTGGGTCGAATTATCACGAGTAGCAAAGAAGTCTTAAATGAACATTTTGAAAGAGAGAATCACTGGTTCTGAAAATATCCAATTCAAACTTTATCATATCTTGAGGGATATATTTTATATTATATTTTGATTACAAATCAGCTATTTTTTTAAATTAGTGATAATTTCAATACATTCAATAAGCTTCAATTTGCATAATATTTTTCTGCACTCTGGAAAAAAATATTTTGATGTTTTTTATGTGTTATGCAGTTAAGTCTGTGGGAACCAGTTTCACCTCTACTTCTACTGGAATTTCATATAACAATAACTTGGTTTATCCTCCATTAAAAAATAAAAAACAGACATTTGAAATCTTGCGATTTATTGTTTCCTTCAAATAGCCTATTAGTAATTTTAATCTCCCGTCGTCTGGAAAAATTATTTTCGTCTACTGATTTCTTCTTTCAAAATACGCGTTTGTGCTCTACAAACTCCATGAATTCGATCCAAGATATTTTGAACACACAGAACGTTACATAACCTCACTGTAGGAATTATGGGTCATACAGAGAGGATATATTTTTGTTAAAGAACATACACTCCCAATCAAGCTGTTTATGGGTTCTGTGAATTGGTCAATGTGCTTTCCTTAAAGTTCGGACATTAAATAAAAATATTTTTTCACAGTAATATTACGGTACGGAGAATGTTAAAAAACATAACGTATTCGGGTAGTCATCTATGGGTCGGTTTCACCAACAGAAGTAACTGCATTACGCCAGTTTCCCTGTGTATAACTTACTTAATACTTAATATATGCTTTCCACTTTACAGCAATTTGCCTTTGATTCCTGCTTTCCAGAGATTCCTATCTTCCCATTGTCCATCTTCCATACCCCTCTTCATCATGGCACCATATATATTCCCTCATAACATGCTCTTCTACTTCTCCCCCTCTTCCTTCTGCCTGGTATCATCCAATCCAACACCTGTTTAGGCCACTGGTCTTCCGACATCCGTTGTACACGTCCATACCACTGTAGAGCTCTCTTTGTTATCCTATCGATAACAGTTTCTTGTGCATCCATTTCTTGACTGATATATGTATTTCGAACATGTTGTAGCCTGGATATTCTCATAATTCTCCGCAATCCATCCATTTCTATCGCCAAGATTCTTTTCTACATCCTTTCATCCCCTATGTATAACGCATAGCTTAAACTGGCGTAATACAGTTACCTCTGTTGGTGAAACCGACTCTAAGTTGTGATGGGAACTCGAGTTTCATGCACAATGTTTCTAACACACTCCCCAAAGAAAACAGATACACTTGGTTATGTGGTGTAGAATGTCCATTCCTTATCTCTTCTCTCTACTACAAACATACTAGACTAGACCACGTGTTGGAAGAGCAGGACAACCTTTGTGTACCCACACACGCCAAATGATCTCCGCCCGGCCAGCCAAGCGAACACTCAGTTTGACCTGCGTGCCAGCTTACTTTTCCTCTATAATTATGTTTTAGTGTATGGTGCACAGGAATTTTTTATATTCTTAGGGATAGTTTAAATCTATCGAATGTAAATTATCATGACTATTTAACTCATGTCCCAAATGGGAGTCAATGACCAATCACGTTTCAATTATTTCTGTTTTACAACCACTCAGAGTCGTGTTTCACGAAATATTTATCAGTGTTAAATTTACCATATTAAAGAAAGCTCCTCGTTTTTAATATTGTGAACAGGTCTGACCATTATTTTTGGCAGGTGACTGAGCCGGTCAAGAAATACGGCTACCAGATTGTATATATAGTGCATAGATGTCCCCAACAGGATAGCGCTTTGCAGGAGTTAATATCAAAAACCTTTGTGAGCAATTTATTATACCACCAAAAAAATAAACCACTGTTTTCACTTTCTTAAATGTATTTTTTCCCAGGTAATAATCCAGAAAAATATAATTGTCATATTTACATCATAGGACATCAGAAATGAATTAATATACAGTTTGATGTGTTTCATTTTTTCTCCACTAGAGAGCATTCTTACAATATTGCGTTCCTTTGGCAATAAATAGTATGATCTGGTTGCAGTGATATACAAAAGAAGCAGATGAAGCGTACCTATCGTTTTTCATTTGTTTTCAAACATCGCCGTTTACATTAAATATATAAATATTTTAAAATAACTATAGTTAAATAATGATTTGTGAGTAAACAGCTTAATTTGATTCGTTAAATAGTCCTAACAAATGCCACTCTTGATTTCCAAATTCTCACTTCGTGAGTCGTGAATTTATCGATAATTTGGAAATCACTCGTGGCATTACTTATGATAAATATAGAAGATACAAAATATTTTATGGATTTAGTGACGGCAAGGGGAGTTTGCATTTGTTTGTAATTTTATGAGGACTTCTTATAATAAATATTATTTTAAATAAAATTACCTTTTTCTAGTTAGTCTTGATGTAATTAGGATTATGATAGCTATTTGTACTGTGAAGGATTACATTATTTATTTTAAAAGTTTATATTATTTTTGTACCTTGTCTATCAGGGTTAATTAAAATATATATGTATATTTGATAAAAATTTTCTCGAAGAATTTGGAGCTAGTACATTAATTAATTTATTGTTTCAACGCCCACTCGGCAGCCTACAAATATCACCACTTGAATACTTTATAAAGCGATTGGACTACACCTGTCGCCCAAACTTCCAGATAATCTCCATCTTTAAATAGTTTATTGAACGCAGTTTCCAGAACTCCTAATAATCGTATTAAACAATATTTTTCAAGAATTCCCCTGGCAATTCTTCGAATCGAGGAGCATTACCATTTTTTAAACTTTTAATGTATGAAATCACCTCACTGTTCGAAATATCATGGTCTAGTAATTGGATCATATTGGGCCGGGTATCACGGCTATATTTCCTTCAATATACAGGTTCCCACAAATGCTCTTTCGGGTTTCAAACTCGTGTAACGTGCGTTTAAATAAACTTACGAACATTAAACTAGTTCTAATGGAAAGAGAAACTCAAAACGTTTTGGTTACAGTACCTTACAGATGTTCAATGTGAGCTCCGCTGGTAACACGACACACATCAAGCTTGTAGTCCATTCCCGCCCAGGAACGTTGTAGCATAACATGGTCAACTGTTTCGATGGCTGCTGTGATGCACCCTCTTAGATAAAGGACGGTCTGTGGCTTGTACACAAGATCTTTAATATCCATCCATCCATTCATCCATAGTAATTCTGCCCGAAGACAGGTCCTTTACTGCAATCATAGCATTTTCATGCTATGCTTGCAGCTTTACTAGGGAATTTTAGGTGTGGTAGCTTCCCGTTGCTTTCCACACCGGTGAAGAGTGAAGATGATGATGATGATAAGGATGATGATGATGGCCATATGATTTCGGGGGACCGTTTGGGCCTTAAAGTTTTCCTGACATTAGTCTTACTGGTGAGGGAAAACCCGATAAAAACTTCACCCAGAAAAACTGACCCGACCGGGGATCGAACCCGGGCCCGCTGGCTGACAAGGTAGCACGCTACCTCGAGACCACAACGGTGGACATATTTAATATAACCCCACAAAAAGAAGTCAAGGGGTGTGAGCTCTGGCGAACGGGGAGGCCAAGGAAGAAGTCTTCATCGTCATTACCAACACGGCAAGTCCATCGGTTCGGTAGTCTGGTGTTGAGCTCCAATCTTACTTCATTATGAAAAATGTTGAAAGATTACGTTGGGCATTTCCTGTTCCAGCTGAGGCAGGAGCCATTTTGTGGCATATCCAGGTACTTACGTCCTCCAATTGTTTTCTCTACAAAGAAGAAAGGGCCATACACTTTCTGCAGGCTTAAAGCGTAGAATACGTTCACTTTAGGAGAGTCGCAGACATGCTGCACATAGGTATTGGGTTTTTCCAACCCTCAGATTCTAACGTTATGTTTGTTCATTTTACGTGAAAGATGGAATGTGCACTCGTCACTAAACACTATGGATTCGAAACCCCCATCAGTTTCCGTGAGAGTCTGCATATTCTCGCAGAAAGTACGACGTACCATTTTATCTTCTTCTTTTAAGAACTGCAGCATCTGCAATCGGTATGGATGAAATTTCAAACGTTTACGCAGAACTTTCCATTCGGTGGATTTAGGGGTCTGCAGCTCCTTACTAGCTCCAATGGTTGATTTTTTATGACTACGTGTAAAAGATTCACGAAACCGGTCTACAGTTGCCTCACCTACAGCCGGGCGTCCAGAAGATTTCCTCCTACAGATGCACCCTCTTGTAAAATCAGAGTACCACTTACGAATTGAAGGACCACTGGGCAGATCTTCACCAAATCTTGTTCGAAAATGTCGTTGAACAACAATTACAGATTGATGGACATGATAATCGAGAACACAGAACGCTCGTCTATTCTCTATACTTTCAACAATACACAATGTTTTATGTAATTATACGTTATTGTTGCCAACTGTGATAATATAACCAAAACGTTTTAAGTTTCTATTTCGATTAGCACTAGTTTCACGTTTGTAAGTTTATTTAAACGCAAGTTACACGTATTCGAAACCCAAAAGAGCTTTTGTGGGAACCCTGTATATTAACTTTTTAACCTCCGAGTACCCTATTAAAGTCGTTATTTACATCCTCTATTCATGGTGTTTATTTTGAGTTCTCTTTTTGCTTTCCAAATGTCAGAAATTTTACCACTTTCAGTCGCGATTTTCATTTCCTACGATTTCTTATTTTACCATTCTAATTTTGTTTCTCACAATTATTCTTGTATTAAATAAAAATAAAACTTAAAGTTTTATGTGATTTTCATATTTATTATATTATTTTCTCTGCTGCGTATTAAGTTTTTTTGTTTTCTTCTATGCTTTCCTTTCTAAACTTTAAAAGTCGACTTTCGACAAACTACTACTTCTTTTTAGTGCATTATTATTATTGATACGGATAGTGAACAGCGCGTGCTGTTAAGAATTTATTATATATATATATATATATATACTTTTATTTTATTCGGTAAAATTTCTTCTGATATTGTATAATATGTGTATCAGATTCATATTTAATGTTCGAAAATACGATCACATTTCTCCATTTTTCCACGAATTGTCTTGGCTACATCTAAAAGAGAGAAGAAAATCGCATTGTCTAATTCTCTTATTTAAGATCCTACGTACCTCGATTCCCAATTATTTATCATCTCGTTTCCAGTATCTATCCTCAAACCATAACTTAAACACAAGATCACAACATAGTCTCTTACTTAACATACCGCAACATAGGACATCACATCACTCCATGTCTTATACTATCTTCACTTCTCGCAACTGGAATTCCCTACCACAAGAAATAAGGGGCTGCCGGACATTGGCAACTTTTAAAAGAAATCTAAATGTATATTTGCTCTAACCTCGACTTCATCATTACCCAGTGTAAGGTATATATATTTATTGGTGTTTCTCGTATAATTTATCATATTCATACTATTATTATTATTATTATTATTATTATTATTATTATTATCATCATCATTATTATATTATTATCATATTATTATTATCGTAAGTATTATTATTGCTATTATCGTATAAAATGTTCTTTGACAATGAAATGTACATTGCTACATTTAATGTATCTTTAACTGTTTATAATTAGTATAGTATATATCTATATTTGTCAAATATTTATTTGTATTTGTCCTGGTTGAGTGGAAGGGAAGGCTTTATGGCCTTAACTCTGCCAGAATAAATAAAACTATATTATTATTTTTTTGTCTACACATAGCTCTCAGTCTGTCTGATACCATCAATATAAAATACAAAATAACATAGACTTATTCCATTCTGTGATCTTAATAAGCTATACATACTTTTTGTTGGCCAAATTAACTATTATTTATATATTCAACATTATTTTTAATACCTTAACATAAGTTGCATTACCCCTAAATACCCTTGTAATAAAGTGGTTCATGACCGCGCAGACATGAGCTCGCCATACATGATACACGATAGACTGATTTTGCTATCAATCTCTGTATAAATTACCTTGGTATGATCATTGTTAAAATACACCTTCTTCTTAGTATACCTGCTGAGCCCCATCTCTTTGGTCGTCCTACAAGATGATTTTGTGACACTCTATCATGCTCCTTCATGCCACGTGGCCTGTCCATCGCATTCTTTGAGACAGAACTATTTTGTAATACACCTGGTTTTCCATAAATATCATATAATGCATTTTAAGTGATGAATATATAAAATTGAATGTTCATAACTCATATAAGTTTATAATAATACATGCCTGTAACATCTTTAGATGTTTTCTTTTCCTCTGTTTTTTTTCTTCTGTAGTATTTTCGGTAGTTTTAGAGTCTTTTGAACTTCCTGCAAAAAGAGAAAGGTATTTTAGTAACTAAAAACCCAATATGTTAATTTAATCTCTGGTTACTATAACAGATAAGCCTGCAGAATGTTAAGGTATTATTCTGTATTCAGTGGTTCTCCAGTGAATTTAAAATCTTGGCGAATTCCCAAGAAATTCTGCTGAGGTTACACTTAAGGAAAGATTAAAAAAAAAAATTGTATAATTGCAGGCTTTTACGGTCGGTGTCTCGATCCCTGTTTGGTTCGTCTTCCGGGCTAAATAGCCGTGGTCCGGTTTTCTTGTCACTCCAAGTTTCATCTACTGCTATGGTAGACCTCAACAGGATATACTACGTGCTCTCTGTGAACTCCTCAACAGTCGGCTTTAGACTACCACGCATCACGAACATAAAAAAATGTTAAATCTTCATCGTTCCTATTCACAGGAACCAAACATTTATATATATATATATATATATATATATATATATATATATGCCATGAAAAGAAAAATAAATGCCTGAGTCGGGATTTGAATCCGAGATCTCTAACTTTATACCTTAGCGCCCTAACCAACTGAGCTAGTCAGGAATTCAAACACGAACATTTATTTTTCTTTATATATATATATATATATATATATATATACACACACACTCAATTTACAAGAGGCAGAGGGACATCGCTCCAACTGTCATATAGTGGCTTCTATAACAAGTAAGCATTTTTTAAAGATAATTTTTTATTTATAGCAGTAAAGCTTGTATATTTAGATGTTATAACTATATTTTTGTCATTTAGAAATTAATATCAATTATGACAGAAAAGAAAAATAAATGTCTGAATCGGGATGAATGCCTGAGGCATTTATTTTTCTTTTCATGTCATAATTGGCCTTCATTGCTAAATGTCAAAAATGTATATATATATATATATATATATATATATATATGACATGATAAGAAAAATAAATGATCGGACGGGACTTGAACCCGGACCTCTGGATTTATATCCCAGTGCGCTACCAAGCAAGTCTAGTACAAACATCCATTTTTCTTATATATACTCTCATTATTACTAGATGTAATAGGTAGGAACTCGGTCTCCACTGCCACCTAGTAACTCCTATCACAAGTAAGCAAATTAAAGAGAATAATTGCTCAATGTCAAAAATTTAATTATAACATATATATATATATATATATGTGTGTGTGTGTGTGTGTGTGCATGTGTGTGTGTGTGTGTGTGTGTGTGTGTGTGTGTGTGTGTGTGTGTGTGTGTGTGTGTGTGTGTGTGTGTGGTGTGTGTGTGTGTGTGTTTTTTAACTTTCCATCTGACGCATTTTTAAGACCAATCATGGCTTATAACAATCAATTAAGAAAATACGAAAAAATGAGTGGAATTGGATAGGATATGCACCGAGCCGAAATATTGCTGCATTCAAAATATTACATTCAACTGGCATTATCAGGGAGCAAGGGCATAAAGAATATCAAGAAAACCTGGAATAGAACGGCAGCAACAATGAGTGGAAAGCAGCACGGGAATAACTGGAGTGAAATGGAAGCAAACAAAAGAGTGAGATGGAGAAGTTTTGCGTCAGGACTACTTTCCCTGGAAGAAAATAAAGGAATGTGATGACGATACTCCCTGGTTTCTAAGTTAAAAGATGATGTGAATATGTCTCGTATATCTATGGATTATACATAAGTTTGCAGAAAATATATAATCTATTATTACATACCTGATTGAGAAAACTCCATTAGGTAAATATTTCACTATTTCTAAGAAAGACAGATTGTCACTAACAGGTAAAATGCAAATGGTGTGAGTGCTGAGTAATGACACATGCGCTGGCGAAGGTATCTCAATCCACACTGACTATGCAACAGTACCTTATGCTCACAGGATAACATAAACTCTGTGTATTTATGATAATAAACATACTGTAACCTCAAATTTTTGCTTTTTAGTAGTGTAAAAAATTATTTATGAAAATTCTATATCTGTATTTTCCTCAGGGGTCCTCATCTAGGGGATATGTGGATGGCGACCACAAGGTGCCCAAGGTGTGCAAATATTTATTCCACTTACTTGTGTTTTGCACTCTTTTAACTTTACTATCTAACCTCTCTTAGTTAACTCTAGTTTTTTCGACCCCGACGCTATTAGGGAATCCGAGGGTTAGGGAGTCTTTCATTTCTTCTTTCCTTTATTTTCTTTTCTTCTCTAGAAAAGCCTGACCAGAGGCTATAAGATGGCAGCCCCATCACTGGTCTTGCCTTTCTTTGGCCAGCAACCAATCGAAGGGACTATTATTATGCTTTCAAGTCTTATACGAGAATTTCCCGGAAGGATTAAACTAATAACGACCAAAGCATGAAAATTATTGGGCCGTCCTATGAAACACTGGAGTGAAATTTTTCTATAGGATCATAACAGGCCTTGGCCTAATACTTGGAAAGAAGAAGAAGAAGGATATCTGTATTAGATTTTTGTAGTTTTAGTGACAGTAGCAGTACCTTATTTGGAATAATAATAAATGTTATTCTCAAATAAATGCTGTACGCATTATGGACACCTGATAGAGCAAGTGCTCGTGCTCGGGCGCAGTTCAGTTACAGAATTAATACATATAGACCTAGAATATGTGCATTACAAAGTTTTAGGTAAAGTGAGGGGAAAAATACATACATTCAGAATTCAGTTTCAAGACAAAATAAATTCTGCACATAAATAACAAAAAATATATATACTACCTTATTATTGTATGGTAGTGAGTTTTGGGTTTTGACTAAAGAGAAGAGAAGATCGTGGAAGCAGCTGAAATAAAATTTCTGAAGAGTGTAGCTGGCTGCATACGTTTAGATGAAAGAAGAAATGAAGTTATTAGAAATCAGCTAAATATTTTAAATTTCTTAGATAAAAATATAGAAAAAACTCGAAAGAACATGTGAAAAGAATGAAATGTGAACTCATACAAAACATTATACTTAATTAAAAACCAAAAGGACCCAGACTGAAAAAGAGATGGATTCAACTAGTTTATGAGAATCTATGAGACCGGGACAAATCACATGGGCTTGAACCATGAATGTTGATGATGATAATATAGATTAGATTAATACCAGACTGAAGAAGGTAATTAAAGACATTAGGAAATATGGTCCATCATTTTCATGGAGGAGAAGATTTTGCGAGTATTCGAGAATAAAGTTCTCAGAGAATTTTTTTTAAGAAAGAGATACAACTGAACGCATCTGGTGTTGCTGGAAAGAGTTATAAATTCAAAACGTGACATATTGGCATGTCACAAGTTAATGGTAAACCCAGAAGATTGGTTAAGCTTGGGCAGATAAACAGACAACACACAGAAAATAAGAACAACGCTCTTTCGTGTATGAATAAATATATATTTAAAAAGTGTAATTATTATGTCTGCTACATACGTTTAAATAATTTCACTACTTTGTACACTTGTTAAAGTTATGTCTCGTATAGGGACACGAATAGGAAATGAAAGAGGAACATGTAAACTCAAATCCAGAGAGAAAATGCCCGGTAGGTATAAAGTGTAATAATAATATTAGTCATGATTTAATACTAATAAAATTCATTGGTAAAACCGTTGAGGTGGAGAGTCATAAAATAAAGTAAGTTAAAATATACCTTCTTAGGTAAGATCCGTCGTCCTCAACTTATGAAATATGTATTATTTATGTCTGTAGGCCTTTCAGAACATCCGTTCCATCTTCAGCAGGTCCTTCTTCGCTACAATATCTATTATGAAGAGGTCCCACTTCGCTACAATATCTAGTATGATGGTTGATGCTGCTGGTGACACCACATTAGGACCAGCAGCATCAACCATCATACTAGATATTGTAGCGAAGAAGGACCTGCTGAAGATGGAACGGATATTCTGAAAGGCCTACAGGCATAAAGAATACATATTTTATAAGTTGAGGACGACGGATCTTACCTAAGAAGGTATATTTTGACTTATTTTATTAATCATGATGTGAGGAAGGGAAATTATTTACAGTATGATTGAAAAACATTAGATCTGATTATGATGATCTTGATGGAGATTTTCGGGCTGTAGGCCATGATCGTGAGGGGAACTACAAGCCTCACGACCACGGCTACAGCCCGAAAATCTTCATCAAGATCATCATAGCAACTCCGGCCGTTAAAGTCTACGTGAATATATTAGATCTGATTAGTTATGTATGGAGAGTTTATGTCCACGCTGCCGTCAACCCATGGGTTCGATACTGCCAGTTTTAATTTGTAATGTACTTAATTTTTATTTTATCTATTTTTTTATATTATTATTAGACACTGATATATCGATATGGACTGTCTAAAAAGTATGGCTTGGAACCAGTGTGATCTACTTGTACATAATTATCTTTTTATTTTAATTTTAGTCTAATTAAAGTCTTATTATGTAAAAAACTAAAATCTTAAATGGCGTGATTTTTACACAGTGGTCTCAATGGTGGTTTGTTACGTTTTTTAAAAGTATTAAAGTCGAACCATGTATATGTACATATTATATTTAATATTTAATATATATCATAATGCATATGCATAATATAAATTTCATATAGTAGAGCCTAATACACAATTTCATTGATTTTCTTTGAAGCACAATTAACACTTGATCGGTTGTGCACTGGAAAGTTTATTGTTAAGATTCATGTTAATATTTTATTACTTGTCACTGTAATAATGATAATATTAATAATAATAATAATAATAATAATAATAACAATGATATTAATAATAATAACAATGATATTAATAATAATAGTAATAATAATAATAATAATAATAATAATAATAATAATAATAATAATAATAATAATAATAATTTTATTGGGAATTTTTATACACTAGCAGTAGTTTCTTTCCTTCAACCCAAAGTAATATTTTATTCTTCCAAAAATTCCTGTCTTGCGCATTTTCTTCAGTCAATTTCATTATATTCATACTCCTCCTTATCCCATCTATCCTTTGTACCTGCGGTTTTACCCTTCTCCTTCAGCCTTCAACATTCCATTCCATTATAACAATAATATAATATTACAATTATGAGTAATGATTAATGATAATAATTATCATGCACTCACCACTAAATATCTATAATATTGATACTATCGAACCCGTAGGTCCATGCTGCGCATACATAAGCTCTCCATACATCCATATCCTGAGCAAATGCTTCTCAATCCCCTGTACAACCTACTTATCTCAAATCATGGTTCATGTCATTCTCCCACCTCATTCTTATCCTATCTACTGGATGCTTTCCTTCTGGTTTTTCTACAAGAACTCACCGTAAATAAATATATAATGAATATAAATATTATGATGAAGATTATGAATATAAACTCTAAATATATGTTATACATATTTATATACAAAGTCTTCATACACTGTTAGTTTCAAAATAAATTGAATAAATACTGTTAAAAAATAAATTAACCTAAAAAAAATATATTGGTTTTAAATACTGGAAGTAGTTTTTTAATACACGTACCGATATTAACAAGCCTAACGTATAGCCTACATCATAAAATAAATGTTTTAAATTTATTAAATATAAAATATATAATTAATAATTATACTAAAAGTAATAACATATGCTTTATTTAATTAATTGTGTACTGTAGTGACAAATTTTGAATTTTTATTGACCTTCCAATCAATAAACAAGCAATACGTGATAGCGTTAGGTTGTAGGCTATATAGGCCTGTGTGTATATATGTATGTATGTATGTACGTACATACGTATGTATGTATGCACGAATGAAGACTGTTAGTTTACCTTTCCCCATCTCTTGATAACCACTGGCAGAACCACTGGTACAACACTGTTGCAAGAACGGTCTCTATTATACAACTGACTTGTATGGATTCTACTTCACAAATGCCAGATTAAGGATAGTTTAAATCAAATAAAATGAAAACTGCAAACAGATAGCACGCGAATGCGATGCTGTGTCTGGATGATTTTATTTTGAACCACGTGTACTTAAGACAAATATAGACTCCGCACTTGTTTGCACATCCAATTCACACTTGTGTTAACCTCCACTAGCTGAACTGCCCCACAAAATACCGATGTAATAAGACCATATCTCCGTAACATATTACATAACAGTTGCTCATATTGTTTTATCTCTCGAACTAATTTGACGATTGACATTTTTGGATTTACTTTACTTCAATAGTGTCCCGCGCCGTAGCCGAGTGGTTAAGGCAAGATGCCTTGGTGCAGAGCTAGGTGCGCTGGTTCGAATCTCCATGGGGGAAGAAATGTTCTCATGGAATTTCGGCCAGTACGGGACCGGTGCCCACCCAGCATCGTCAGAAATTTAGGTAACTATAATAAGTAGCGGCTCCAGGTAAAAAAAAAAGCTATAACGGCTGAGGGACATTCTGACCACATGTTACCCCTATACTGGCGGGATGATCGTCTACCTTTGTGATTAACACATGCAGATATGAGGCCAGTAGCCGGTTGGTAGGCCAAGGCCTTCTAGGTCTATCGCACCATGGAGTTACTTCAATTGTATTTTGAGACGTTTGAACACTTCTGATCACATCGCGCAGATTAAATCAAAACTTCTTCATTAAACCTTAAATTGTCGAAATACTTTATTTTTGTCCAATGTCACGAGGTTATCTTCTATGACTTTCTGGCTTTCTACCTGGATTGGCGGAATTGTATCTATTTCTTAGGTTGGTGCACCTGGAAGGCAATGATATGATGGGTGATAAATGATGAGATCGAATAGTCCTTAACCTAAACTTAACCTAAATTCGAGACCATGGACAACCACAGGAATAATTCTCTTTAAGGGAAATATATAGTCTGACTGGGAATCGAATCCGGGACCTCATGAACTGTAGTCAGAAACGTTGACCACTAGCTCCTAAGGCCGGTCATTGGAAAAATATTAATTTCTAGAAGATTGAAGTCTGGAGAAAGTTTCTAGTTTTAAATATTTAGGCTGTGATACTATAGAAGATACAGATATAAGAATCAATATATTTCAACCAGTATGTGGAACAAGTAAAAAAATACAAGGGCAGGTAGTCGACAAAATTGCCAGTCTCACGACAACCCTTAAAGATGCCAGACGCAGTCTCTGGCGAAACGTCGGGGAACTACAAGCCTCAAGACCACGCCAACAGCCCGGAAATCTTCTACAAGATCATCATAGTAACTCCGGCCGTGAAAGCCTAAGTCAATAAATTCAAAAAAAACATTTAAAAGGAAAGATAAAAAATAAAACACTTTAGAGTAATGCAAACCCTACATTGCTACATGGTTGGGTCCCAATATAAATTAAATAAACATAATTCAGAAGGGGTTCCTTAGGCTAGTAAAAGGTTATACTAAACTAGAAAGCATTAGAAATGAACAGATAAGAAAAATAAATAAAAATAGAACTACTAACTAAATATGCTAATTTGATTACGAAGGAAGTCCATCTATGAGCCGACCACCTCTTGTAAACTGAGTGATATAGAAGTCATAGATACGATGGTCGGTGCAAGTGGCACCATAATGAAGTATTTTGCCTCGTGCTGCAAATTATTTAAAATGCCATCAACCATTACACTGGTCGACAAGGTTTTCTTCACAAGAAATTTGATTAGTGAATCTAGCGCATTTTTCATACTGAAATCAGAAATGTAGTCAGAATTTTCCCATCAGGCACAGTTTTTTTTTGACAGCTACTTTTTAAAGTATTATTTTAGCATTCCCTTTGACCTTTCATATGAACCTTTACTCTATATTTAGCGATTTTATTCAAGTTGTATTCAAGGAAATTATATATAATGTCATGCTGAAGCATCAAAAGACAAGACTGTTCAGATTCATTCATGTTTTGACATGCTCAGACCTGTTAATCTGGCATTGTGATGTGTCAGTCTCACTACGTTAGAAAATAATGGCCTAAACGTGAATCTCTTATCCCTGGCCAGAAAAATATGTCACATGTCCCTTTAGTGAATCCTGAAAAAATATATTTACCTCCATTGCATATTAATTAGTAGTAATGAAAAATTTCGTCGAAGTTATGGATGCACTTTCTGAAGGATTCTTGCACTTGAAATAAAAAAAATCCCCAAAATCAGTGAGGCTAAACTGAAAGAAGGAATTTTTTAGGACCACAAATATGATCATTAATGGCTTATAAACATTCTGAGGACTGTTAAATTCACTTGAAAAAACAGTCTGGCAGTCTTTCAAAAATGTATGTTTCAATTTCCTTAGAAACCATAAAGCAGAAAATTATCGTGGCCTAGTGGCTGATCTTCTGGATTCTAATAAAGTAACAGGTACCGGTATTTAAAAATTCACTTCTTGGAGTCTCACTTAGATTTCTTCCCAGAAATTCTTGGGACTGTCAGCGATGAGCACAGTGAGCATTATGATAAGCAAATTTCTACAATGGAAAACAGGTACCAAGGCAAGTGGAGTTCTAATATGCTGGCTGACTACTGTTGGACCAAGAAGAGAGATGTTTCAGATGAAAAATATGCCCGAACATCACTATGTACCACTTTCTAAGTAAGTCAGAATGAGTAGTATTATAAAAAATTCAAATAAATATCATACAAAATTCTTGCCTGATCGGTAAAAACAGAAATTATATTTGAATTCATCATGAAAAATACTGTATACTTACAGAATATTATTTTTATTCTTGTGAAAAAAAAGTTCATTTTTGTAGACCAGTGTTATCAAAGACGTGGTTCTTGAAACATTGAAAGGGTCATTGCAAATTCTACATAATTTTCATTACAAAAATACAATTGAAACTTTGGCATTCCTTCAGTTTTCGGTATGTAGACATATAATTTATGATTATATTTTAATTTTTTTCCGAACTTATTTATCGTACACAATTAATTGTACATGTTCTCTTTGACGAAAGCCGAACTCCAATTGGTGTCAGATTAATAATGTATAAGAACTTATTAGTCATAAAGTTATAAATATTTAATCCCATTCCGTTAACGCAGTTTAACCTCTCACCTTATAGGTATATTTACGTGCCACACACCACCAGCCCTTACAGTGACACAACCTATCGGGAGAGGGATTTTAACTATGGGTCACACACATACTTTTTGACTATTCAAGGACTTGCAGGGTCTCTCCAAATGAGTGATCAGCTCAATTCCAGTGTCTCCTCCGAGACAACATTAAGAGAAAATAAATATTTAAATAATCTTCCTCCTTCTTCCTTCTTCTTCTTCCTTCGAAATATTAGGCCTATATAAAATTTTCCCTCCACCATCGTTTCATAGGACGTCCCATGAGATCTTCGTCCTCTTGGTATATAATTATAAACACAAAGCTTTGGGGATCCGATTTGAACTCCCTCTTTCAAGATGGTGTTTCCATGTTAGTTCGTACTGTTTAATATATGCCAAAATTGGCGTAGTTCTTCAATTCTTGTAAAGATCTCGGTGGTGCCTTTCCGATCCCAATCTGGTGTAACCCGCTGTTCTGCGGCATGATATTCTATTTTGTGTTTCTGATGTTACATCTAATGCAATCCCCTTTTTGGCACAATAATTGATCATCTTTATATTTAATTCCTTTTACAATTCATGTGCTAAAAGCAATTTTTTTTTTTCTTCCTGAAATTTTCCTTTCTTTATAATTTTATATGTAGCCTAGGCCTATTATATTAAAGGCGGGAGACCTTAACGCGCCACTCTGGGCCCTATATTTGCAAGGCAGAATGCTGATGATGATGATTATATTAAATAAGCTTACAAAATTGACAATTAGCTAAACATAGCTAATATTTTTTTCATGCATTCAACATTACCCTCCACATGGTAAAGCCTGTTGGGCTGTTCCGATATCAGAAAGTTGTAAAGAAAATCTTCCTGGTGATTTTCAGTATTAATATATATCCTAGTTGCATAACGTGCACTACGCTGATTAAGGTCGATTAAAGGGCTGCATTCTTAGAGATCTCGAACGCGCTCTTTTGTGCACGAACACCTGCAGCTTCTGCTCTTTGATCTGTACTTGAAATTTTCCATTAATTTTACTCATAATTCTTATTTTATAATTAAATTATGCCACATATTGTTTATTGAAAGTTTATCTATTGTTTTCGTGGCACTACTGTACTTTAGATTAATTATTATCTTTGAAGAGAAATAAAAGGACAGCATGGCAACAGGAAAACTGCAGTTCAAATGGATTCTTAGTGAAGATCTGCCAGAAAATCTCGACTGGAAAGAATTAGAAAGTGGAGGAATGCAGAAAGATGTATAATGGATGCGATTGAACACAAAAGACTAATATGGTATGAGCAGGGAAGAAGAATGCAGGATGGAAGACTACTAAATGTCATCTATACATAGAAAATTAAATGAAGAGGCAGAAAAGGAAGATCAAGAACAATCTGAAAAAAATACATTCAGAATTCAATGAGGAAATTTGGTGTGTACGGATAAGACATAAAGGACAGAAAGTAAAGTAAAGTAAAGTGATCCCACAACAGGCCCGGAGGCCCTTGGGGTAGTAGGAGGTTAAGGCTCCCACTTTTTCTAGACAATCGGCACTTGATGTCAGCCGGGTTGTCAGCCCTGCGTGACGGCCGCCTTTACCCCAGAACAAGCGTCTGGTACTCATTTCCGTTGGAGGCTGAGTCGACCCTAGGGCCATAGTGCCGCCAGAAGGTTTTGGTCAGTTTAAAAATCCTGACCCCCACCGGGACTTGAACCCTCGACCCTCCGGCTTGTAGCTCAGTGCCTTAACCACTACGCTACGGCGTGCCCCAGAAAACGATGGAGAATTTTAATTAAGTAAAATTTGTTTAGGTGTATTACGAACTGATAGTCTATAAGTCCGTAGTCATTTATGTATTTTTAAAACTGATGTTAATTATTAAGATTGGTTGGAGAAAACCCTCAATGATGAGGAAAATTCTCAAAATGAATGAATGAGAAATATACTCCATATTCAACATTTGATAAAAGAGATTTTACTGTAGATATTATCGAATTCTTTAACGAAGAGGAAATTTTGCTAGTGTAAAATCGACCTAATGGAGATTTGACAGTTGGCAACAGAAGTTGAAACGTAAACAAACACCTCTTTCCAGGAGCACGATTTCTACGAAATTCTATTTATACAATACAAGACCTCGCATGTTTATCACGGCTTAAAACCTTCAAATATGTTTATTTTTATATACGTCATTTACTTTTTCACGTATACAATTGAGTTACTGTTTAAGCTTCCTTTTAGAATTCTAGAAACCAAGGGAATTTTTACTCGGAACACTAGTCTAGCATAACTACAGAATTGATTATGCATATCGGCAGGATAGCTGCCGGAACTGCTATCTCAGTTTGGAATCTTGGGTGATTCCGTAAGGGTATTGGTGGTCGACCACACCGGATTTTTCGGATTTTCTCGGGGTTCTCCCAATTCCTAAATATCATCACACCAACACTCTCTATTCTTCTTCCCTCCCCTATCACATAGTTACTTCTCAATTAATCAATTTCACATAAAATTTTACCTCATCTCATGTTACTCATAGGCAAAAAAAAAAAAGTTGAGGGACATAGCTAATGTTATTTCTATAATTATATAAATTATTATTTTTTTAAAGACAAATTGTCTATTAATATTTCTCCTTGAAATGGATCATTTGATAATATTTTTTCTGTATTAGACAATTACAAGAGAAAATCCTAGCAAAAAATAAAGAACTACATATGACCTTTATTGATTTAGAGATGGCATATGATAGTGTACCTCGACATGCAATGAGAAATCTGAATATCTGTGATAAATGGATTAATATTGTTAGGAGGATCTACAGTAATACAAAAGATAAGTAAAAATACAGAATACTTTAACAGAGGAATTCACAGTGAATAAAGCCCTTAAGCAGGGATGCAGTTTATCACTAATTCTTTTTAAAATTTATTTAGACCAGGCTCTTAATTTGTGGTATAAAAAATGTTCTGAAATGGGTATTCCTATAGGAGGAAAAGTACTGGCATTCGTTGTTGTTTGCAGATGATCAAATAATTTTTGGCTGTGGATGAAGAGGCAGTCTGAAATATATGATAAATCAGACTAATTGAAGAATATAAGGGAAAACTGGGGACTCGAATATAGATTTACGAGAAACGAGAATATATGTATTGGGTAGGCTGTTGATGACCGCTCATACTTGAAATCAGACAAAATCAAGAAGTCTGAACTTTTTTTAATATCTCTGGTGTCAATAATTACAAGTTTTGGTACCTGTGAGAGAGATGTACAGACTAAATTGCAATGGTAAAAAATGCAACTAAGACATTACATGGAATAATTTGGAATAAAAATATTACAAAGGAAACTAAAATGAAAATTTATAATAGCATAATACAGAATATTTTGTCATATGGAAGTGAAACTTGGTCTTTGACGGAATTACAAAAGAACAAAATTAGAACAGTTGAATTTGATTATTTTAGAAGAAGCCTACCAAAACAAGACAGGATAAAATAAGAAATGAATTCCTTTGGAGAGAAATGAATGTCACCACATCTGTTGTTAAGAGGATTGAAAATCAAATACTTAAATGGTATGGCCATGTACAAAGAATGGAAAATGAAAGATGGCCAAAAAATATATACCAATGGTCACCCCCTGGAAGAAATAAACGTGGCAGACCAAGATGGAAATGGAAAACCTACGTCAGAACTATAATGGATGATCGGAATTTGGAAGAGGGAGATTGGAATGATAGATATAAATGGAAACTGAAGACGGCAAACCTATAATGGGGGAAAGCCGAAGAAGAAGAAGATGAAATGGATCATATAAATGAGACATTAATCTTCCTATGGTTGTTTTTCCTGTTAAAATTAAAGTTTTACCTTCCTTCAGTCTGATTTAAAAACCACATATGCTTATAATATGTGGTTGTGGAGATCTAATGGGGCACACCCATGTATTTTATCTTGATTCCGAGTGTGTGTGTTGACTTAGGGGCAGAGGGAGGGTTTAGCTTCTACTCGAGACCTTGGGCCCAGCCAAAATAAATACGAGTATGAGTCATGTGTGTGAATGCTTAATGTGTGTTGAATCTGGAACACCATAACAGACTACATATTACCGTAGAGTACATTAGTCACATTAATTCCATATAGTCAAGATGGGGAGAGGCAATGAACCCAAAATAAGGTCCCCGTGTTTAGGGTCTTAAAACCTGAACCTGTCTTTACAAAGCTAGTGGCATATAGAAATAAATAAATATATGAAGGGCTTAGGGCAATAACAAGATAAGTCGTATATTGTTCTTTCTGAGATATAAGGATTTTAATGTTTAAAAAAAGTATAATTGTCCCGCGCCGTAGCCGAGCGGTTAAGGTAGGAAGCCTTGGCGCAGAGCTACGGGACTTGCGCTGGTTCGAGTCTCCATGGGGGAAGAAATTTTCTCATGGTATTTCGGCCAGTATGGGACCGGTGCCCACCCAGCATCGTGAGGCAATTGGGTTAGCTACAATAAGTAGAGGCTCCAGGTTGAGGAACCAGCTATAACGGCTGGCGGACTCGACATGCTAACCCCATGTCACCCCTACACTGGCTGTTGATCATCTACCTCTGTGATTGACACATGTGGATGTGAAGGGCCAGCAGCCGGCTGGTAAAAGGGCAACCGCTGAAAAGTGGAAAGACCCTCAATCGGAAAAAGTATAATTACTAATTGGGCAGTATTGTTGTTAATACATTGTGTGTCTATATGTTTTAACTCATCACTGGCGCACTTTTTAAAAATGGTTTTATGGATATTTCAATGCATTTATTTGCTATCATTGTAATAAATTACCTTTCTTAGCAGAATGTAGCTTATCATGTTACTGCCCTAAGCCATTCATATATATATATATATATATAATATATATATATATATATATATAGAATGATAAGAAAAATAAATGCCTGGACGGGATTCGAACCCGGATCTCTGAGTCTGTACCTCAGCGTGATATCCATTACACTACCAGGCGAATCCAATTCAAACACTTATTTTTCTTATATATGTAACCTCAGCGTGATATCCATTACACTTCCAGGCGAATCCAATTCAAACACTTATTTTCTTATATATGTATATACATATATAAGAAAAATAAGTGTTTGAATTGGATTCGCCTGATAGTGTAATGGATATCACATACATATATAAGAAAAATAAGTGTTTGAATTGGATTCGCCTGGTAGTGTAATGGATATCACATACATATATAAGAAAAATAAGTGTTTGAATTGGATTCGCCTGGTAGTGTAATGGATATCACATACATATATAAGAAAAATAAGTGTTTGAATTGGATTCGCCTGATAGTGTAATGGATATCACATACATATATAAGAAAAATAAGTGTTTGAATTGGATTCGCCTGGTAGTGTAATGGATATCACGCTGAGGTACAGACTCAGAGATCCGGGTTCGTATCCCGTCCAGGCATTTATTTTTCTTATCATTCCATATCAAGCTTGCATTGCTCAATGTTAACATTTAATTATAATATATATATATATATATATATATATATATATAGGAAATAGTGGAAAGAGTCTCTCTCACTGGACTTGTGTTACTATGCTGGCCTCCAGTTCCGAGGTTTGCAGGTTAAAATTCAGCCGGGGTCGATGATTTTTTAAATATCCCGAATATACCTTCCATCAGAATGAAGGTAAATTCGTGGTTCAGTATCACCAATTTAGTCCGTGTAAAAGAATATGAAATATGGGATGGGAGGTAACAGAAATAAATTTATCGCCTTTTAACCCCAGCTTAGAATATTTGTGACGCTAATGATCCAAGTTGTTAGAGAGTAAACTCTGGCCGCTCCTGGAATTCCTTCCCTCGAGATATCAGGGGATGCCGCACACAAAAAACTTTTAAGTCGCGTTTATATAATTACTTGTTAATTAATTAATTTTCAACAGAAGTAAATTTATTCTATGTAATTGGCAGTATTTTTTTCATTATTCTACCTTGTAGATTTTATAGTTAATTCGTCAAATCAACACCAAATCAAAACACATTGTCAATAAATAAATATATATATAATTTATATTTATGTGTGTGTGTGTTTTAGCATTATTTTTTTACTATGTATGAGGAGCTGGCCCATAGCAACAACCCCCAACCTGGAGGACCAGGGACTTTTTCTGGAGTCTACCATAGTCAGTTGTTTTCACTTCAGCTAAGAGTCTGATCCACCCTTTATTGCTAATAATTATTGAAGCAAAAACACAGCAATAAATTATTAATTACAGAAATGGACTTTCTAAGAAGATCGGCAAGAACATCAAAATTAGACAAAATAAAAAGTAATACAATGAGGGAAATTATGGAATGTAGAAAAGGATATTGTACAACAGATTGAAGAAGTCCAACTAAGATGGTATGGACATATAATGAGAAGAAGGAACACAGAAACAAACAAAGAAGTATTGAAATGGATACCTCCAGGAAAAGGGAAACGTGATAGACCAAAGCCAACGTGGATAAAGGTAATTCAAGACAACATGAAGAAGAGAAATATGACAGAAGCAGACACGCAAGACCAGGAGGTGTGGAAGAAAAAATTGTATATTTTGATTGAGGATACCAGAGGAAATAACAGAAACAATCCTGGAATAAATAAATAGATAAATAAATAAATAGATAAATAAATAAATAGATAAATAAATAAATAGATAAATAAATAAATAGATAAATAAATAAAGATAAATAAATAAATAGATAAATAAATAAATAAATAGATAAATAAATAAATAGATAAATAAATAAATAAATACATAAATACATAAATAGATAAATACATAAATAGATAAATACATAAATACATAAATACATAAATAAATATGTGTGTGTATGTGTATGTGTGTATGTGTGCGCGCGTGCGTGCGTGCGTGCGTGCGTGCGTGTGTGTGTGTAATGGTTTATGCTTATTGTGAATTAGGGGTAAGACTAATTTTTGTATTTTTTTCTAATCTGATTGAGTGGTAGACATGGCCTTAAGGCCTTAATTATGGCAGGCAAAAAAATATATATATTTATATTATTAAAAGAGTCCACCGCTGTGGTCTCGGGGTAGCGTGCTGCCTTGTCATGCAGCGGGTCCGGGTTCGATCCCCGGTAGGGACAGTTTTTCTGGGTGAGGTTTTTATCGGGGTTTTTCCTCACCTGTAAGACAAATGTCAGGAAAATTTTAAGGCCCAAACCGTCCCCGAAATCATATGGCCATCGCAATCATCATCATTCATATTCATCTTAAGTTAAGCATAGGATTAGGGACTCTCCTGGCGCACCATTATAATAATCATCACCCATCATATGAACGGGGCAACGTAACCCCGCCTTCCGGGTGCCCCAACCTCAGAAGTAGGTTACAAGTACGCCATGCGAGGAGAAAAACCAGGAATGTCGAAAGACAACCTGGGGATTTGAAATATATATAGGGGGCACGCCGTAGCGTAGTGGTTAAGGCACTGCGCTACAAGCCGGAAGGTCGAGGGTTCGAGTCCCGGTGGGGTCAGGATTTTTAAACTGTCTCAAACCTTCAGGCGGCACTATGGCTCTGGGGTCGACTCAGCCTCTAACGGAAATGAGTACCAGACGCTTGTTCTGGGGGTAAAGACGGCCGTCACGCAGGGCTGACAATCCGGCTGACATCAAGTGCCGATTGTCCAGAAAATTGAGAGCCCTAACCTCCCACAACCCCAAGAGCCTCTTGAGGCCTGTATTGGGATACCTTTACTTTTACTTTTTAATATAAGATAAATGTATTCCATTACAGACATTAGGGGGCCCTTGGGGTCGTTGGAGGTTAAGGCTCCCACTTTTCTAGTCAGTCGATACGAAATGTCAGAAGGGTTGTTAGCCCTGCTTTTCAATATTTAACAAAACTCGCAGCAAAGTTTGAGATGTGATGATAACGAGTATTCAAATAACTAAGTTGGAGATCCACTAAATAATATAAAAAATGCAGGATATTGTCCACCGGTGGCAGTTTGCACCTGTACCCTCAGTCACGATGTTTGACGACCTTGGATTTTATAACTGCCCAAGGTCACTGACAAACATTAGTTTAAGTATGTTACATAATAATTATCGTACTTGTTAAAGTTTGGAAATTTCGACGTAACAATGCGTAAAGCCATTTTATACAGTTGTAATTTGTTATGGTTAGTTTTACATTATTTCTGTGAAGTTTTCGCCTTGGTGTGATAATTGGATTTTTCAATGACTCAACGAATTTTATAAGTTCAATGTAACCAACTTTAACATCAGCGTAGTTTACAAGATCAAAATGTGATTCTTTCTCCAAAATTATTGTCTTCTCAACCTCTTATTACAGTCTCACTATGATGGTTGTCCAACGGCTCGCTTTGTTTCCCCGCAGCTGTTTATATACAAATTAAAGAATTATTTAATAACAAACTAATTTATACACCTCACTGATAATATTCTTTCAACAAGTAACAAATTTAATTATTTATAAAATAATATTAAGAATAACAAATATTTTATTTGTTTTGTTTTAAATACTGTATAATCGTAAAATTAGTTTTCTATACCTCATTATTTTCCTTTGTTTTTTATATACACTAGACAGGGACAATTTAATATGTCTTGCTTGTATACATTTTATTATTAGTTTTAGTCTTAATTTTAACTAACATTAACTGGTTGTATTATAGATCGTAATATAATAGATATTATCTTTTTGATCAAATTTGTACTTAGTATTTAATATTAGAGTTAATTAAGATTGTTATATTCTGATGTATATATGTTGGTCCTGGTGAGTGGAAGAGAAGGCCACATGGCCTTAACCCCACCAGGCTAAATAAATAAATCTAAAAAAAAATCTAAATCTATATATATGTATGTATGACATGAACAAAAATAAATGCCTGAACGGGATCCGGGTTCGAATCCCGTTCAGGCATTTATTTTTCTTATCATGTCATGTTAAGCTTGAATTGCTCAACGTCAAAAATTTAATTATAACATCGATAAAGCGTCACTGGTATAAAGTAAAAATATTCTCTTTTATTTCCTTACTTGTTATAGTCAGCTACCAGATGGCAGTGAAGACCGAGTTCTCGCGACATCAAGTAATAATGGAGAATATAATGTATATATAAGAAAAATAAGTGTTTGAGTTGGAATCGCCTGGTGGTGTAATGGATAACACGCTGGGGTACCAACCCAGAGATCCGGGTTCGAATCCCGTTCAGGCATTTATTTTTCTTATGTCATATTAAGCTTGCATTGCTCAATGTCAAAAATGTAATTATATATATATATATATATATATATATATATATATATAAACACATAATTAAATATAGAGATGCTGACTACCGCCACTATAATCAATTCGCATGTTAAATGGACAACCATCATAGTAAGGCGATAATACTATTACTTTAAAATGATATAAATCGTAACAAATATGAATATAATATAATTTATTAAATTATTTACAAAAACTTAAATACATTAATAACATTTATATAAATAAATATAATAGGGTAAACACAGTTATATGCTGAGGTAAACAATCTACTGTAGGGGAGGGAACGAACTAAAACAAACTAGTTTGGGGAGTTGGTACAACTGCAGGGAAGAAATAGTAAACATTGATCCAGGAACGTTGGCTTAAAGCTGCTACCACCAGACTTAATGTTTTGAATAACGTAGGTAGAATGTTTTGAAAATAGTACACCTGCCTGAACACGCTCACCCGACACCTGATCTCACTGCAGCAACATTACCCCTACAACAGCGGATTGTTCAGCTCAGCATATACCAGTATTCCTTGGATATGTCAAAGTCTTGATGTCATTTCATTGCTAGTTTAGTTCCCAAATCGTTACTTTTGGTTCTTCATCGAAACCTACTGACATTGAGATTTCAACTTTCCATTCTTCTGTCTCTGGATTTCTGAAAAAAAAAAAATTAAAAATGACGATATATATACATATATAGCTTACTTCCATTCAAATTTGTTGACTGAATCTAATTTCTGCTAGAGCAGAGAAGTTATAAGAAAGGCGGTCCAATCGTCCAGTGAGTACGTAGAACAGCTTAACATCTTTAATAATAATAATAATAATAATAATAATAATAATAATAATAATAATAATAATAATAATAATAATAAGGTGATCCCACTACAGGCCATAGGAGGCCCTTGGGGTAGTAGGATGTTAAGGCTCCCACATTGTCTAGACAATCGGCACTATATGTCAGCTGGGTTGTCAGCCCTGCATGACGGCCGAATTTCCCCCCAGAAGAAGCGTCTGGTACGCATTCCCATTACAGGCTGAGTCGACCCCAGGGCCAAAATACCGCCAGAAGGTTTGGGCTAGTTTAAAAATCCTGATCCCACCGTGACTAGAACCCTCGACCTTCCGGCTTATAGTGTAATGCCTTAACCACCACGCTACGGCATGCCCCAATAATAAAAACAAATAATAATAATAATAATAATAATGCTGATAATAATAATAATGCTTATTATAATAATAACTGATCTGATCAGATCAGATTTTTAGTATAAGACAGATTTTAGAAAAGAAATGGGAACCTGCTGGAGTTCGGATCCTAAAAGTTAGTTAGACTTATACGAATGTGTCTAAATGGCACAAAGAGTAGGGTGCGTGTAGGCAAACAGTTTTCGGACACTTTTGAAATCCAGAATGGGTTGAAGCAAGGAGATGCACTATCTCCTCTACTATTTAATTTTGTACTAGAGCATGCCATTAAATCTTTAGAGAATGAGGAAGGCTTACAACTCGATGGTATTAATAAGCTGTTAGTTTATGCTGATGATGTAGTACTACTGGCCGATAGCAAGGAGACACTAAAGGCCAACACGCACACACTATTGAGTAACACTAAGAAATTAGGACTGGAAGTAAATATCAATAAAACTAAATATATGGTCACATGTAGAAATTCATTACATAATGGAAATGGACAGCTAATGACAAATGAGGGAAATTTTGAGGAAGTGGCTGAATTCAAATACCTAGGAACAATAATCACAAATAGGAATGAGCTGCATAAAGAAATTAAACATAGGCTCAATTCTGGAAATGCATGCTATTATGCATTGCAGAGACTCTTGATATCCCAACTCCTTTCAAAAAACGTTAAACTGAAAATATATAAAACTATTATTCTACCAGTTATGTTATATGGGTGCGAAACATGGACTCTTACTTTAAGGGAGGAAAGGAGTTACAAGTATTTGAGAATAAAGTACTTAGGAAAATTTTTGGACCAAAGAGAGATGAACAGACAGGTGAATGGAGAAGACTACATAACAATGAACTACATGGTCTTTATAGGAAGCCAGATATAATAAGAACAGTTAAGTCTCGTAGACTGCGATGGGCAGGACATGTTGCACGTATGGGGAATGAAAGGCTTGCATGGAAGCTTCTTGTAGGAAAGCCAGAGGAAAAACGCCCAGTTGGTAGACCAAGAATGAGGTGGGAGAATAACATTAACTATGATTTGAGGGAAGTAGATTATACAGGGAATGATTGGAAAGTATTAGCTCAGGATAGGGATGTATGGAGAGCGCATGTCCGCGCGGCCATGAACCTACGGGTTCGATAGTGCCAGTGAGTGAGTAAGTAAGTATTATAATAATAATGGTTTATTTTACACGGTGGAGTTAAGACCGGAATATATTCTCCTGCACTTCACCAGGATTAAATTATACAGATATCAGCAATTATGAGTTATATATATTTTTCGCTTCTCTTCCAATCGAATCCAAAACAACATTTCAAATGCGGGAGTTATGTGATCTGATTTAGGGAGGTTGCACATATAAAATGCACAAGCATTGACGTAAGTAATGTCACGAGTGATTTCCAAATCATCGATAAATTCACGAGTCACGAAGCAACTAGTGAATTTACTTGGAGAATTTGAAAACCAAGACTGGCATTTGTTATGACTATTCAACGAATAAAATTAAGGTGTTTACTCGAAAAAATGATTGTTTAAATCAACATTTTAAAATATTTATATATTTAATGTAAATGACGAAGTTGAAAACAAACCAGAAATGTTTGGTTATGTTTCATTTCTTTATTGATTGCAACTTGATCACAATAATTATTGCCAAATAGGATCGAAATCAGTGATAACCCACTGAATTACAATATTATAAGAATGCACTCTAGTGGACAAAAAATGAAAGACATCAAACTGTAAATTATAACCAACATTACAGTTTATAATTTATTTTTTTAGTAAACAACTCAGTACAATCATTATTTAAATACATAATTATTGAACACACAATAAATTATCAAATGTGTAGTTCGAAGGAATCTGTTCGTTATTTGCTATATTCAAAGTATTTGTTCAAGAGTCAGTCACTGCAAAATAATGCTCTGACCTGTTCAGAATAATAAAAAGGAGTTTTCTTTATCACAAAAGCAGGAGCTGGTAAACAGAAATCGATAAAGAGCGCGAGGTGAAACACGAGTCTCATTGGTTACAAAACGAAATTCATTTGAAAAGTCATTTGACTCCCATTTGGGGCCCGGGTTCGATCCCCGGTCGGGTCAGTTTTTCTGGGTGAGGTTTTTTTCGGGGTTTTTCCTCACCTGTAAGACAAATGTCAGGAAAACTTTAAGGCCCAAACGGTCCCCGAAATCATATGGCCATCATCATCGTCATTATTATCATCATCATCCTTCACCGATATGGAAAGCAATGGGAAGCTACCACACCTACAATTTCCTAGTAAAGCTGCAAACATAGCATGAAAATGCTATGATTGCAGTGAAAGACATGCCATCGGGCAGAATTACTAAAGATGGATATGACATGAGAATAAAAATAAATGACTGAACCAAGATTTGAACCCAGATCTCTGAATTGATACTTCAGTGCGCTACCAATTACAGTATCCAGACAATCCTAGCAAAAACATTTATTTTTCTTTATATATATATATTCTCTATCACGAGAGGTAGCAAGAACCCAGTCTCACTGCCATCTACTGGCTACTATAACAAGTAAGCAAATTGAAGACAATTTTTATTTCATAGCAGTAACGCTTCTTTATTTAGATGTTATAATTAAATTTTTGACATTAAGTATTAAGCAACTTGACATGAAAAGAAAGATAAATGCCTGAACCGGGATTTGAACCCAGACCTCTGAATTGATATTCCAGTGCGCTACTAATTAATATATATATATATATATATATATATATATAAATGCACTTATACTAACAACGTCCACCGCTGTGATCTTCAGGTAGTGTGCTGCCTTTTCACGCAGCGGGCCCGGGTTTGATTCCCGGTCGGGACAGGCTCCTGGGTGAGGTTTTTTCGGGGTTCTTCCTCACCTGTAAGACAAATGTCAGGAAGCTTAGAGCCCAACGGTCCCCGAAAATCATCATCATCATCCTTATCATTATCCTCATCATCCTTCTCCGTTGTGGAAAGCAACGGCAAGCTACCCACACCTATAATTCCCTTAGTAAAGCTGCAAAGCATAGCATAAAAATGCTACGATTGCAGAGAAAGAGCTGCCTTCGGGCAGAATTACTATGAATGGATGGATACTAACATCTACATTTATTTATATTTACTCCCATAATGAAAATTATTAACACTACCAATACTAGTATGGACTTACCTAGTGATATTGAGCTTGACAACGTGTTTTTCTAAATCACGTGGACGTGAAATTTTAATCTTAATATTATGGTATCCTTCTACATCATCTTCATCATCATCATCATCATAACAATAATATTCTTCTTGCTCTTCTCTTCTTTCTTCCTCTTTTTCATCTTCTACATTTCCTAGGAAAAGATGTTCCAAAGCACCACCTTCATCGCTTGAACATAGCGAAAGCATCGATCTAAAATAAATAGAATAGTGTTTTATTTTTTGTTGAATGCCACCAGGTTGTCTTACGATATTTCTAGATTTCTTTTCTGACTTAAGCGGAATTGTAACTCATTTCCGATGTTGAGACGCCTGAAAAGAGTAATTACGTTACTCCGATGAAATGATAGGTTATAAACGATAACGAATCACATGGATAGCACTTAAACCTAAACTTATCCTAACTTCCAGTCCATTCAAGAAAAAACTGCTATGGTATGAACAGGAATCCAACCTCTGACCTCATGAAATTATTACCATGAGGCTGATCAAAATAGTGTTTTAATATCTTCATAAGATATAATAATTATTATTATTGTCTATTGGACTAGAAGTAAATATCAATCAAACTAAACATGTGGTAACACATAGAAATACTTTATATAATGGAAATGGACAGCTAATGACAAATGAGGAAATTTTTTAAGAAGTGGCTGAATTCAAATACCTAGGAACAACAATCACAAATAGGAGTGAGATGCAGAAATACATTAAACATAGACTCAATTCTGGAAATGCATGCTATTATGCATTGCAGAGACTCTAGACCTCTAGATGTCCCCTACCACTTTCAAAAAACGTTAAACTTAAAAATATATAAAACTATTATTCTACCAGTTATATTATATGGATGAGAAACATGGACTCTTACTTTAAGAGAGGAAAGAAGATTACAAATATTTGAGAATAAAGTACTTAGGAGAATTTTTGGACCAAAGAGAGATGAACAGACAGGTGAATGGAGACGAGTACATAACAGTGAACTGCATGATCTTTATAGGAAGCCAGTTATAATAAAAACAGTTAAATCTCGTAGACTGCGATGGGCAGAACATGTGGCACGAATGAGGAATGAAAGACGTGCATGGAAGCTTCTTGTAGGAAATCCAGAGGGAAAACGCCCAGTTGGTAGACCAAGAATGAGGTGGTAGAATGTCATTAACAATGATTTGAGCAAAGTGCATTACACAGGGGATGACTGGAAAACATCTCAGGATAGGGTAGTATGGATAGCTTATGTCCGAGTGACCATGAACCTACGGGTTCGATAGTGCCAGTGAGTTAGTTAGTTATTTTCATAAAATATAAATGTTCAATCTTATCACAGGGTTAAATTAAATATATAACAAGAAAAATCAAGAAGGCGCTAAAGACCGATTAAAAGGCATTTGCAATAAGTGAATCAGGATTTGGATGTCGAAAATAATTTCACAATAGAGAGAAGACTGGTAACTGATTGTGAAGAGTGCCGAAGCCTACACAGTGCTGTAGAACAATGGAGGAAGATATTAATAAAATGTATCCGAAAAATAATTAAATATCCAATAAAAAATTTGTGAGTAGATGTAATTCAGAATTTGAGTTTATGCACTTAAAACGTCATAGAATACTTATGTTAACTCTACAATTAATTTGGTTACATCAGTATTGCATAAAATATACAGTCAAAATACCCAATTCACAAATTAATAACACTGGTCCACATGATTTTTGTCTCATGAGTACCAATGGTTGTACTTAATGCAGTTTTTTATCGTGTTTTCAAATATGTATTCGTAATTTCTCCATCACCCACAGTTTCTTTAATTTCAATATCAAATAATTGATTTAAATAATTATTTTTAATAAACTTTTTTCGTCCATTTATCCATTGTAAAATAAAACCAAATGAGCTAACTCAAATGGTTTTCAGCTATGGAAATGAGATATCAAGGCAAATTGAATCCTAATATGCTGGCCGATTATTGTTGGACCATCAAGAGGGATGCTCCACTGGTGAAATATAGCAGAAAATCGTAATTTCTTACTTTTATGTCAGTCCGAATGTTCGAATATTGTGTACTTACGAATGTAGAAAATATTAAAGTGTTTGAAATTATGAATTCCTGTCTCTCAGAAACCTTGCGTGATTGAGAAAAACCGATATCATATTTGAATTCAGGAGAAAATATAAATTCAGAATCACATATTTTTCTTTCTGAGACAAAAAAGGTTTCTTTTTTGTTGCTCAATGTAATTGAAATAGTCAACATATTTCAACAGCGAAGCTGTCATTTTCAAGAGTACCATGTTTGTCTTCAGTCAATTTTACTCTTGAAAATGACAGCTTCGCTTTTGAAACATGTTGACTATTTTAATTATTAATTAGTGAATTGGGCATATTGACTGTATATTTTACGATTTTATCTTCAGGAAGATCATTTGTGTAATAAATAAACCAGTACTACAATTGTATCATTACTTTTCACATAAATATAGCATATGTTTGTTTCTTAAACAAATATAAAAAAAATATTACTTACGATCTTGGGCTACATAAAAACATTTCTTCTTCACAGTCCAGCATGTCAGACCTGAAACATAAAATGTAAACATATTATTTTAACTTTCACGACTAGTGTCTTTATTAATGTTAAAATCGTCATCCGGGCTAAATTGTCGAGGTCTAGTTTTAGTTTAACTGCAGTCTGAATCGTCCAGTTATCATAAACTAGCCCACGATTATTTATGCACGAAGACGATTTAAACAGACCAAAAAAAAATATATATTCTTCAAATATTTAAAGTAAGTCCACCGCTGTGGTCTCGGGGTAGCGTGCTGCCTTGTCACGAGCAGGCCTGGGTTCGATCCCCGGTCGGGACAGTTTTTCTGGGTGAGGTTTTTATCGGGGTTTTTCCTCACCTGTAAGACAAATGTCAGGAAAACTTTAAGGCCCAAACGGTCCCCGAAATCATATGGCCATCGCAATCATCATCATTCATATTCATCTTAGGTTAAGTTTAGGATTAGGGACTCTCCTGGCGCACCACTATCATCATCATCACCCAACATATCATCGGGGCAACGTAATCCCGCCTTCCAGGCGCCCCAACCTCAGAAATGGGTTACAATTACGCCATGCCAGGAGAGAAACCAGGAATGTCGAAAGACAAACCTGGGGCATTAAAAAAAAGTATTTCAAGTAAAGTAAAGTTATCCCACTACAGGTCTCAGGAGGTCCTTGGGGTAGTAGAAGTTAAGGCTCCCACATTTTCTAGACAATCGACGCGGCGCTTGATGTCAGTCGGGTTGTCAGCCATGCGTGACGGCCACCTTTACCCCAGAACAAGCGTCCGGTACATATTTCCATTAGAGGCTGAATCGACCCCAGGGCCATAGTGCCACCAGAAGGTTTGGGTCAGTTGAAAATCCTGACCCCACCGGGACTCCAACCCTCAACCTTCCGATTTGTAGCGCAGTGCCTTAACCATTACGCTACTGCGTGCCCCTACATCAAATATTTAAGAATTGTATATTCATTTATCATCATCATAATCACCATGATCAAGGATTTGACCTTTAAGGTCTGTTCCGATCTCATGTTACAATTGGTCTCTCCTATAAATAATAATAATAATAATAATAATAATAATAATAATAATAATAATAATAATAATAATAATAATAATAATAATAATTTATCTAGGACAATACAACGGAAAAGCGACTGGAAGCTTTTGAGATGTGGATATGGAGAAGGATTGAGCGTATAAAATGGACAGACAAATTTAAAAATAAAGATGTGCTAGACAGACTGGGTGAAGGAAGAACAATGTTGGAACTCATAAAAAATAGGAAAAAAACTTGATTGACCACTGGCTAAGAAGAAACAGCCTGCTGACGGATGCCGTAGAAGGAATGGTCAACGGGAAGAAAGTTAGAGGCAGAAAAATACATCAGATGATAGACACTATTAAAAATAAATGGTTTGAATGCGGATACAAAGCTGAGTTAAGGAAAGAGTGGAGAATGCTGAGTTTCCAGTGAAAGATCTGATCTTGGGCCGAACACTGTGCGTATATGTATAATTGTTCATACTTATAAATTAAATTAAAAATATTGAACTTCAGTTAATGTCTTGCGGTGTAATATCGTTCTTAAATATAACTGAAGAATTTTAAGTTTACATCCTTTCATGTTCAAAAGTATATCTTCTTGAGGTGATATTAGGGAACCATCCAAATGTTTTATTGATTTTTGGAGGGAAAAAAATCGAAGAGCAGTTGTTAAAGAAATAATTGCATTTAGAATGACAAATATTTATACAATTAATCTGAAAAACGATACGTGTAATTATGTTTTATTTCTTATTGTTTAATCATTATTTCAACAGAAACATGTAAAATCGTGTCTTTCCTAGGAAAAGACCCAGTTCGCAGTAAATTGTTATTAATAATAAAATATTAGAACAAACTAACACATTTAGCTATCTCGGATAACCAAGTTACATACGAAGAGGAAAAAGATTTTAGTAAAAAAATTATAAAATTTAACAGAGTAACAGGAATTATAAATAATAATTTCTAGCCAAACACAGTACAGCAACACACACGAGCGAGAATTTATAAAACACTGGCCAGATTCATATTAATGTTACGGCAGTGAGGCCTGGACAATTCGCAGTGTAGATGAACAAAGACTAACTGCGGCAGAAATGAAATTTATGAGACGTACTGCGTGTTCTACTCAAGAACAACCATAAAGGAATTCTGAGATTCTCAAAGAATTACAAAGATAATCAGTCATGGAATATGTACAAAAATACAGAAACAACTGGAAACCTCACGTATGAAAATTAAATCTTAAATTACCAGCCACCAAGCAAGAGATCTTTGGTCAGACCCTTCAAACGTTGGACTGAGACCGTAAACAGACTACCAGTTATATCACATGAAAGAAAGAGAAGAAGAATTAAATATTTTTAATAACATTATTTTTTTTACAGTAGCTCTTTTAAGGACCTAATGCATTATTTATTAATATGACTTTGTATTCCGTGCTACTTGGTAACGTTTGTGGAAGATAACTGCTATTATGGAAATCTTACTTATTATCTGCGATATAATTTAAATTAAATTATATGTGTAAATGTATGGAACAGTCAAGTGGACATTAATAGTAATATAAAAAATTGAATGGAAATAGATTCTCTAGGATGGTGCGACAGGACTTAAACGCTCTTAGTCTACCTGCCGGCTGCATGCCTACATCCACATGTTTTAACACAGAGTTGGACTATCCTTTAGCCAATTTAAGGGCGACATGTGGTCAACAAATCGGGACCCTCAGTTTTATATAGTCTGTTTTCTAATTCTGGAGTCATTAATTATTTTAGCTCTCCAAATTCCTCAAGGTGCTAGGTGGGCACCGTTCCCATACTGGCCAAAATTCCATGAGAATATGTCTTCTCCTATGGTAACTTGATCCAGTCGACAAGTCCCATATCTCTACACCAAGGCATCATGCCTTAAACTCGACTATGGTGCGAGACCGAAATCAGTTCTACCGACACAATTCCTATCCATAGCACTTCCTCTTATTCTACTTATTTTACTGTAAAATCTGCCTGCTAAGGAATTCCCTCTCTCAAGATATCAGGAATTTTCGCACACTTGACACTTTCAAGTTACGCTTCTACAATTACTTGTTAAATAATTAATTTTTCTCGAAAAATAGATTTATCTATGTCATCAATAGTATTTTTTCTCTCATTTTTCTGTCTTGTATATTTCATATTTCATTCTTTAAATCCAGATTAAATCAAAATATATTGTAATTAATAATTGTATTGTAGATATACCATGCAATACTTTTGTTTATTGTAATTTGGATGTAATAATAATTTTTGTATTTTTTAACCTCGTTGAATGGTAGACAAAGCCTTAAGGTCTTAACTTTGTCAAGTAAAATAAAAAACTCCAAGCGCGACAGGCCTAGAAGGCCCTTGGCCTAACAGCCGGCTGCTGGCCTCACGTCCACATGTTTTAATCACAGAAGTAGGCGACAATAAACCAGAGTAGGGGTGACATGTGGTCAGTATGTCGGGTTCCCCAGCCATTATAGCTTGTCTTCTCAACCTGGAGTCGCTACTTATTGTAACTACCCAAATGTCTCACGATGCTAGGTGGGAACCGGTCCCATAATGCCCAAAATTCCATGAAAAAATTTCTACCCCAATGGGAAACGACAAATTTTCAACTTATTAACAATTTAACAACCGTTCCCTTAATTAAACTCTACATCGAATCAGCGCAAGTCCCGTAACTCTGCGCCAAGGCATCTTGCCTAAACCACTCGGCTGCGGAGTGGGACCAAGTAAAATAAATTTATTATTATTATTATTATTATTATTATTATTATTATTATTATTATTATTATTACACTATTATTAAGAGACTGTTCAAGAAATACGCATGTAGTAACTTTACATATTGAACCCATGGATTTAATTTTATGATCTCTATTCCATTCCATAGTGTTCTGCCCTAAGGCAAGTCTTTCACTGCAATCATAGCATTTTTCATCTATACTTTACAGCTTTACCACGGATAATAGGTTTGGTAGCTTCCCGTTGCTTTCCACACCCTGAAATGATAATGATAATCGCCGATGATTTTCGGGGACCGTCGTGACCTAGGCTTCCTGACATTTGTCTTATGGGTGAGGAAAAACCCGAAAAAGCTCACCCAGGAGCCAGTCCAGACCGGGATTCGAACCCAGGCCCGCTACGTAACAAGGCAGCACGCTACATCGAGACCACAGAAGTGGGCTAATGTTATGTTAATGTATCATTATTACAGTGTGATGTGGTACAAGTGCGGCAACGAGAAAAAGTTTAAAAAGACAAGACAAAACTTACATTTGATCATTTATAAGTTTACTGCAGCCCCGTAGCTCTTCTTTATAGGGTCTATACCTGATATTTGTTGTGGATAACCTAAAATCAAAAACATATTTAAGTATATTTTACATTCGTTATTCAGAATCACAAGTATAATGTTCTCTCTAGTTATGTTAAACATTACCTACAGACGAATTGTCTGGAAACAATGTTTATATAACAGAAAGTCAATAAAACCCCAAATCACCTATTTAAAAAGTTGAAAGTCAATAGTAAGTCTTGATAATTATTTAACATTTTGCAATACTGTTATTTTAACACAGTTCTAATAATGGATCATATTATACTATTATAATGATATTGTGAAAAGAAAAATTAACGTCTGAACTAGGAATCGAACCGTGGACCTCTAGTTATACGTACTAATGTGCAGGCCACTACACCATTCTAGACTTGGCACAAACATTAACAATTCTTTCCACATATATAAATCTATAATTTTCGTTTCGTTCACTCCCAGGTAGGTGTCACTACCATCGGTAACGGCCGGCTTCATTTGGAAGTATCTATATTTGGCGGTGTAAAATTCTCAAATATAGATACTTCTAAACGAAGCCGGACGTTGGCGATGGTAGTGACACCTACCTGGCAGCGGAAGAAATGAGAATTATAGATTTGTATATGTGAAAAGAATTGTTAATGTTTGTACCAAGTCTAGAATGGTGTAGTGGCTGTACACTAGTACGTAAAACTAGAGTCCACGGTTCGATTCCTAGTTCAGACAATTTTTCTTTTCACAAATCATTATAATATATTGATAACTATAGCGTCGCTACTGAAACGCTTTAACTCTTTTTTTTAATTGGTGATTTGGTTTTTATTGACTTTGTGTAATACAAGTTTATCATTAGAAATGCCAGAATTTATTTATAGGATTTGGAAATCAAGAGTGGCATTTGTTAGGGCTATTTAACGAATAAAACTAAGCAGTTTACTCACAAATATTTTTAAATATAGTTATTTTAAAATGTTATGTATTTAATGTAAACAGCGATGTTTGAAAATAAATGAGAAACGTTCGTTTGTTTCATTTTTTCATGAATGCAACTTGATTACACTATTTATTGCCATATATGATCGCAATATTGTAAGAATGCACCCTAGTGGAGAAAAAATGAAACAAGTAGGAGCTTTCTTTATTTTGGTAATAAAAATTCGATAATTATCGAGGTGTTACACGAATGTGATTGGTTGAAAAACAAAATTCATTGAAACGTGATTGGTCATTGACTCCCATTTGGGGCGTGAGTTAAAAACTCACCAAGAAGATATTTATTAAATACAAATTTTATACATAAAAATGAATGTGAGCTTTTCTGTCTGTCCTTTATAGACTCAAAAACTACTTGACCGCTTTGAGTGGGATTTTCACCATAATTTAGAGAATAATTCTGACAAGGAAACTGCCAACCATTGCATGCCGAAACATACCTTGAAATTTCTCCCAGAAAACCGTTATGATGTATCATTTTTGTGTCCAAAAAAACATTGCCGTTTTTAACTGCAAGGAACATAAATTAAAGACAATCCAACCCACTATGCGAAACAAATGGACTCCCTGTGTGAGTAAAGCAGAATGTAGTCTGACGTGAAGCGGCTTGCGGACAGGTTGGCAGGGTTGTCCATTTCACCAATTTAGGAGTTTTATTGCTTCCCTGTAGTTTAAATGAGAGCTTTTGCGCGAATTCTAGTGTCATGCAGTAAAAAAAAGTCAAATACATTTTTGACACGGCATTGGTATATCACAACGCTTCTCTGGAAGAACTTTTAAGGTAGGTTTCGTATGCAATGTTTGATTCAATCAATAACTAGTCTTGGTGATGATAGCCTCGCTATCGAAACACGTTGACTGTTGTAATATTTTGGTTTAGAGATTTGGGGTTTATTGATTATACGTAATAACATTTTATTATCGTAAGTAACACCACCACGCGGATTTCCAAATTATCGATAAATTCACGATGTGACGAGGGAATTTATCTAGAGGATTTGGAATTCAATAGTGGCATTGTTTAGGGCTATTTAACGAATAAAATTAAGGTATTTACTCACAAATCATTACTAAATATAGTTGTTTTAAAATATTTATATATTTAACGATGTCTGAAAACAATCAGAAATATTTGGTTATGTTTCAATTGTTCATCCACTGCAACTTGATCATGGTTATTTATTGCCAAATAGGGAACGTATAAGAATGCACCGTAGTGGCGAAAAAATGAAACGCATGAACTGCATATTATAATATAACGAATATTATACGTTATTAATTAATTTATTTAGGAATCAACTTAGTAAAATCATTATTTAAAAAACACAATTATTGAACACACAAATATCAAATATGTAGTTTGAAGGAATCTGTTCATTATTTGCTATATTCAACGTATTTGTTGGAGAGTCAGTCACTGCAAAATACTGCTCTGACCTGTTCATAATGTTAAAAAGGTGGAACTTTATTTTTTGGTAAAGAGGTGAAACACGCCTGTCATTGGTTGTAAAACAAAATTCATTGAAACGTGATTGGTCATTGACCACTATTTGGGGCATGAGTTAAATAGTCCATGTTATTGGCATAGACCTATATTATTTTCTGTAGTTTATATTTTTTCACTTGTTGAGAAAGAGCATTGGAAGGGAAGGCCTCAGCTATGCATGGTTAAATAAATACATAAATAATAATCATCACATTATCATTAAGAAAACAAACGTGGCTTAAAGATTTGTCAAGTCTGAAAAAGAGGTCTCTAAGCTTTTTATGTCGGTACTTTCACGTCCAGATTTGAATTCCCACGATAATGGATTTCAGTTGTGATTGACGTTAAATGAAATACCAACTACAGAATACTTACCAACCCTTTACTATCTCCTGTAACTGACCTGAAACAAAAATAGTGTTGTTACTACTGTGGAAAGCGAATTGAAACAAAAGTAAACCCTTGACTATCACAAACATTGGCTTTTGTTATCTCCCTTTACCCAAGTTTAATATCGCCCTTTAGAGGTAATTTAAATGCCCCACGCCACTCGGGCTTTACATACAGGGACACCGACCCGTTGGGAGAGAATTTTCTACTTTGAATCACACTAATACTATTTTGAACACACGAGGGAGATGGAGTCCTCCCATAATGAATGCTCAGCTCAATTCCCGGACCATATCCGAGACAACACGAACATTTAAGACAAGACACGCTATTCACTCATTCATTTGTACTACACAAGGCGAATTCTGATACTGATGACTATGATGATGATGATGATGATGATGATCTATCCATCCATAATAATTCTGCCCGAGGGCAGGTCTTTCACTGCAGTCATAACATTTTCATGCTATGCTTTGCAGCTTTACTAAGGAATTACTGTACAGGTGCGATAGCTACCCGTGGCTTTTCACACCGGTGAAGAATGGTAATGATAACGATGATGATGAAGGTCGGATGATTTTTGGGGACCGTTGGGTCCTAATCTTCCTGACATTTGTCTTACAGGTGAGGAAAAGCGCCGAAAAATCACCCAGGAGCCTGTCCCGACCGGGAATCTAACCCGGGCCCGCTGCGTGACAAGGCAGCACGCTACCTCGAGACCTCAGCGGTGATAATAATGATAATAATAATAAAAATAATGATAATGATAATGATGATGATAATGATAATGACAATAATGACAACAATGACAACAATGATAATAATGATAACAATAACAAAAAAAATAATAATAATATTAATAGCAGCTTCGCCGTAGCGTAGTGGGTTAAGGCACTGAGCTACAAGCCGGAGGGTCGAGGGTTCAAGTCCCGTTTGGGGTCAGGAATTTTAAACTGACCCAAACCCTCTGGCGGCACTATGGCCCTGGGGTCGACTCAGCCTCTAACGGAAATGAGTACCAGACGCTTGTTCTGGGGGTAAAGGCGGCTATCACGCAGGGCTGACAACCCGGCTGACATAAAGTGCCGATTGTCTAGAAAAAGTGGGAGCCCTAACCTCCTACTACCCCAAGGGCCTCCGGGTCTGTTGTGGGACCACTTTACTTTTTTCATTTTACCTGTCAGAGTTAAGGACTTAGGGCTTTGTCTATCACTCAACCAAATTAGAAAAATACAAAAATTACTTTTACATCTATATTATAATAAACAAAAATATTAAATGGTATATCGATCTACAGCTTTCTGGATATCTATCAAATGCAGCATGGAGGATCTTTGAGAATAAGTTATAGTCACAAGGGCTCCTTTCTGACGAATTTGGTAGATGTTCGAGTACTTCTCAATTTCACCTTTTAAACAATTTCTACTGAGCATGTCTTTAGGGCAGAATTACTTTACTAAATGCGAGAAACAATGAACGTATTCACAAAATATTGCTATTTTGAGACTTTAAATATAACGGATTTATACAACAAAGACTGCTCAACACTAGGATCGCTGATTTAACACAGTGTTGCCATTACTTATCGACTGACTTAGTATTTTATAATAAAAATGCTTTGTGTTCATTTAATAATATAGTTCATGTTTATTCATTCTTATAGGATCGTCATGAAGATGTATGTTCATATGTATTCAAGCATCATGTCTTAAACCACATTACTTGCACTGGTTTTGAGTCCTGATGAGGGAATCTTTTTCACGTGGAATTTCGTCCAGTATGGGACTGGTGTCCTCACAGAATCTTGAGGAGTTTGGGTAATTATTATACGCAGCGGCTCCAGGTTGAAAGAACCACCTACTATAATGACAATGGCAATGGCAATGACAATGATGATAATAATGATAATGATGATAATGGTAATGATGATGATGATGATAATGATAATGATAATAATGATAATGGTGATAATGATAATGATAATAATAATAAAGATAATAAAGATAATAATGATAATAATAATGATAATAATGATAATAATACGTAATAATAATGATAATAATAATAATGATGATAATAATAATGATGATAATAATGATAATAATAATAATAATAATAATAATAATAATAATAATAATAATAATAATAGCTTTATTTTACCTGGCAGAGTTAATGCCTTAAGGCCTTCTCTGCCACTCATCCAGGTTTTAAAAAATACAAAAAAAAATAGTCTTACGTCTAAGTTACAATATACATAAACAATTACATGTTACATATAACGGGTGGGAGATCCGACATGCTGACGGATTTCTCCCCTGTCCTGGCTAAATGATCATTCACTTCTGTGATTAACAGAATGTGAGGTCCAGCAGCCGATCGTAGACCAAAGGTCTTCTAGGCCTATGATTCCATGGAGATTTAGTTTCTTCTTAGACAAAGTAAAGCATCATCTCTTTTATTATTCATTTGTTTCATGTCACATCGTTGTGGTTACAATTACTTTAATTATAAAACATTTTTATACCTTATTTTTTACACCGTCATCCTCAAAAAAAAAAAGTAAAGGTATACATCATTATAATGAAGTAAAGCACTGGACATATGATTTTTTATGAAAAGTAAAAATTTGTCAAAAATGCTATTTTACAGTGATTACTTTAAATCTTGTTCCAGAAATTAAGTCAATAGCTCTTTTCTGGAAACTTTTGTTTTCATATGAATTATTATTTCCCTACAAAAAATTGTAATATGAGTTAAAATTCTAATTTACATTTGTCAAACTATTACCTTTTTGGTCAATTTCGTTTTCATGGTTCATGATTTCCAATGCTATCTGTAAAATAAAAAAAAAACGCACAATATATCATAGTTTATGTATTTGTATGTTGTTTATCTAAAACTTTTAAGATCATCCATAATTGTGAAATCAGATTATTGGCATTAAAACCATGTTGAAGTGTTGAGTTGTGTCAAATTCATAAGCTTTGCTGGCTCTCTTTCTGGACCCAATCTAATATATAAAAATCTATATATGTTTGTTTGTTTGTTTGTTTGTTCGTATTCTATGCGCAGCCATAGGCCTACTGTTAATCCGATTTGATGGGGGTTGGTTAAAATGTTCAGGAGATTCCCGGGAAGAACATAGGCTATAAGAGAGTTGTGATATTCAACCCCTTCACCCCTAAAAAGCATGCTTTGTAGTGAACAACGTGAAATAAAGTCCCTATTTTGACGCTTAAATGGCTTACGCTGCCTAAACCATAACAAATACACCAAATTAATGTACACAGAATTGAATATCTGAAAAAAACTGTAACAAAAAGGCTCGCGACGGCAAATGCTTAACTCTTACGGATACTCACAATATTCATTTTGTCTTTCATTCATGCCAAGAAGATCGGGATAAGTAGATTTCCGGGCAAGCGTGCTCTGCCACACCGTTCATCCAATTGAGATGGGGCTTTTTAAAAATGTTCACGAGATTCCGGGGATGAACATAGGATATAAGGGAGTTGTAATATTCACCCCCTTCACCTCTAAAATCACCCCTAAAATCACCCCTAAAATCACCCCTAAAATCACCCTTTGGACTGAAAAATTGAAATAAAGTCCCTATTTGATGTTTAAACGGCTTTCGCTGCCTAAAGCATAACAAATACACCAAATTAATGTACAGAGAATTGAATATCTAAAAAAAAAACTCTACAAAAAAGTCCCGCGGCAGCATAATGTTTGTCTTGTACGTGTAACTCACAATCACCACTTTTATCTTTCGTTGATGTCAAGAAGATCGGGATAAGTAGATTCCCAAGCAACTACAAACAGCGCACCGCTGCGCTGGTTGTAAAACACATTAACATTTATTTAGGAGTAGCAGCGCGTGTCGGGTATGGCTAGTCAAATATAAACCAATGTCAAATTTGTAACATAATAGAAATACAATGCTTAAAAATGGGAAGAAGGAAAAACACTTATAGAATAATTCAAAATTGGATTTGAAACAACGTTACAGTTTAGGTAATAAGTAAAATAAATAAGTAAAAAAAAGTAAAACAACACGCTTTATTAGAAAACCGAACACAAAAAAAAGAAAAATAATTGTAATTTCCAACACGCTTGGGATAAATCATTTTACCATCAAAGCGTGGGGGTGCTCTTTATCAATTCATATATTTGATAATAAACAGAATTGGTAAAAGGTAAAGTCTCTGAGAAGAAAATCTAAAAATCATAAAAAGCACCCCACCGCTTTTGATGGTAAAATTATTTATCCCAAGCGTATTGGAAATTAAAATTATTTTTCATTTTTTTGTTCGGTTTTCTAATAAAGCGTGTTGTTTTAGTTTTTTAAAACTATTATTTATTTTTTATTTTTTAGCTTCAATATTTTACAGAATAAGATAAAAATGTAAATATCTTAAAATTCGATACTATTGTAGTATGAGCTAAAAGTAATACTCTTCTAAAAAAACCTCCCAGCCGGATTTGAACCAGCGACCTATGGATTACTGAAATTATATATCACTGGAGTACACCCCTCTACAACTGAGCTCTTACAACGATTGACTAAAAAGTCGAGAAGTCCGCAACCTATTATACCAGTTTTAATTTTTTTGATTTTCTGATTATTCCGACCAGGATTTTAGAAAAAAAATATGAAATTATTATATTGTCATCTAAATTACAATATAAATATATATATATATATAAACGATTACAAGTTATGAATACAATACAATTAATATTTATAATGTATTTTGACTTACTCTAAATTCAACGAATTAAATATATAATATGTACAAGATATATGAAAAAAACGAGGAAAAGATTGGCAAGTATAAAATTAAATAAATAGAGAAAAATTAATTATTAGACAACAGGTAACTGTATAAGCGTGACTTAAATGTGCCAAGTGTGCGGCAACCCCTGATATCTTGAGGAAGGATATTCCAGGTACGGGCAGAGGCTACTGTGAAGGAAGTAGAATAGGAGGAAGTGCTATGAAGAGGAATTGTTAGCAGACTGCTATCTTGTGACCTAGTGTCAATATTGTGGTAAGAGGATAACTTCTCAAATCTGGACATTATTACCTTCCCGCTTTGATTTTGTATGAGATTATGTAAGATCCTTTCGCAGCTTGCGGTAACCCTATTCCGATGTTATTGCAAAATGAATATACGTAAAATTACTATTATTTCGCCGGGACCAATAAATTTTGTTCACATTGGACAGATTTCCGCATTATTCACGTTCCGATTAAACAAGTTTTACTGTATTTACAAAATCACAGAAAAGCACAGAAGAGTTCTAATTTTTTTAGTCTTAATTATGCGTTTTTTGTAAATGTACAACTGTGTATATATAGAATAATTTACTTACAGTTAAAAATCAGGATAGAAATAAATGGTGTGAGTTGCTGCCTTCGTTGTTAGTAACTGTGGAAATTGTTTCAAACTTTTATTATATATAGTTGTAAATATTGCGTAAGGTTACATTCGGATTTAAACAGACAAATTTCCAAGGATACAAAAATGTGAAGGATACAGGAAAATGTGACAAATATCGTTACTTCCTTTTCTTATTTACCCGGATGTAGACCTACGTCCCTCTGCAAACCATTTTACGTTTCTTCTTAAAATTCGATAACATGAGAAACTGTGTAACAACTAATAACAAAACTAATTTCTCCCAAAGAGCTTATTATCCTTAAAGGACACTTCAAATCACTCTAAACATGTAACAAAAATAACTAACTCACTGGCTCTATCGATCCCATATATATATAAATAATATGATCAAGTTGCAGTGAATATACATAACCTCACATTTCTGATTTGTTTTCAAATATCGCCGATTAAATTAGATGTATAAATATTTTTGAGTACCGGTAACTATTTAAATAATGAGTTTTGAGTAAGCAGCTTAATTTTATTCGTTAAATAGTCCTAACAAATGCCACTCTTGATTTCCAAATCCTCTAGATAAATTTGTAATCACTCGTGGCATTACTTATGATAATATAGTATTATTAGATGATTGCAAGGAAATACTAAGGGCCAACACGCACACTCTGTCGAGTAATATTAAGAAATATCGACTGGAGTTAACATGAATAAAACTAAATACATGTTAGCACATAGAAATACACGAATAAATGGCTGTCCGCACATAAGCTCTCTACATTATCCTGAGCTAATATTTTACAATTATCCCCTGTATAATCAACTGCCCTCAAATCATCGTTAACCCATTCGCCTCAAAGGACGAGGTAGACATGCCGGTAGTTAAATGAACTTCAACTCAGAAGACGAGGTACACTCGCTTAACTCTGCTGTTATATATTTTGCAATATTTAGTACATCTCTTGGCAGGGCAATCTTCTGTTAACATTTATGAAAAGTTCAGGAATGTGTTTTTGCCTTCACGCTTTTTGGTGATCTCGTGTACCGTTATATTTTGTTTGTTTTGGATGTCTGAAAGTACACAATATAATTTACTGTAACTTAAATTCGGTTTCTGGGAAAATGCATTGAGCATTTAAACCTGAAGTGAATGGGTTAATATGATTCTCCGACCTCATTCTTGATCTACTGACTGGATATTTACTCTCTGCTTTTCCCGCAATAAGTTTCTATGCCCCTCTTTCATCCCCCATTCGTGCCACATGGCCTGCCTGCCCATTGCAGTCTACGAGACTAAACTGTTATTATATCTGGTTTTCGTATAGAGATCATGTAGCTCACTATTAAATAGTCTCTCCATTCGCCCGTCTGTTAATCTCTCTTTGGTTCAACAATTTTCCTAAGACCTTTGTTCCTCAAATGCTCATAAAATTTTCTCCTCCCTTAATATAAGTATTTATATTTCGCATTCGTATAATGCAAGTAGGAGAATAACGGTTTCGTATATTTTCAGTTTAACATTTTTTTAGCGAAATCGGGACGCCAATAGTCCCTGTAAAGTTTAATAGCATGGATTTCCAGAATGGAGCCTGTGTTTAATTTATTTGTGCATCTCATTCTCATTTATATTTATATATTGTTCCTATATATTTGAATACAGCCACTTTTTCATAACTTCCCTCATTTGTCATTAACTGTCCATTACCATTAAATATTGTATTTCTAGGTGCGAACATATATTTAGTATTATTAATATTAACTCTAGCCGATATTTCTTAATATTACCCAACAGAGTATGCGTGTTAGCCCTTAGTATCTCCTCGCAATTGCCTGATAATACTACTTTATCATAAGTAATGCCACGAGTGATTTCCAAATTATCCATAAATTCACGACTCACGAAGTGAGGAGTGAATTTATCTAGAGAATTTGGAAATCAAAAGTGGCATTTATTAGGACTATTTAACGAATAAAATTAAGTTGTTTACTCACAAATCATTATTTAAATATAGTTATTTTAAAATATTTATATATTTAATGTAAACGGCGATGTTTGAAAACAAATGAGAAACGATTGGTACGCTTCATCTGCTTCTTTTGTTCATCACTGCAACCAGATCATATTATTTATTGCCAAAGGAACGCAATATTGTAAGAATGCACTCTAGTGGAGAAAAAATGAAACACATCAAACTGTATATTAATTCATTTCTGATGTCCTATGATATAAATATGACAATTATATTTTTCTAGATTGTTACCTGGGAAAAAATACATTTAAGAAAGTGCAAACAGTGGTTTCTTTTTTTTTGTGGTATAATCAATTGCTACAAATGTTTTTATATTAACTCCCGCATGCGCTATGTGTTGACATTCATGCACTATATATACAATCTGGTAGCCGTATTTCTTACAGAGTCAGTCACTGCAAAATAATGCTATGGCCTATTCAGAATGTTAAAAAGGAGGTGCTTTCTTTATTATGATAAACTTTAGTTGGTAAATTCTAGGCGAAACACGACTGTGATTGGTTGTAAATAAAAAATCATTGAAATGTGATTGGTCATTGACTCCCATTTGGGGCATGAGTTAAATAGTCATAAGTAATGCCACGAGTAATTTCCAATTTATCTAGAAGATTTTTAAATCAAGAGTGGCATTTGTTAGGACTATTTAACGAATAAAATTAAGCTGTTCACTCATAAATCATTGTTTAAATATAGTTACAGGTATTTTAAAATGTTTATATATTTAATGTAAACGGCGATGTATGAAAACAAATGAGAAATGTGTAGTAATGTTTCATTTTTTATCTACTGCAAACTTGATCCTATTATTTATTGCCAAATACGATCGCAATATTTTAAGAATGTTCCGTAGTGGAGAAAAAATTAAACAAATCAAACTACATATTTTTATAACGAACACTATAGGTTAGTAAATAATTTTTTTAGGAAACAACTCCGGAAAATCAAGGAATCTGTTCATTATTTGCTATATTCAATGTATTTGTTGGAGAAAAATAATGCTCTGAGCTGATCAGAATATTAAAAAAGTGAAGCTTTCTTTATCACAAAAGCAGGAGCTTATAAAGAGAAATCGATAAAGATCGAGGTGAAACCGACTGTTTTTGGTTTTAAAACGAAATTCATTGAAACGTGATTGGTCATTGACTACCATTTGGGGCACGAGTTAAATAGTCAGCATAAAATAACAGCTTATTAATACCATTGAATCATTTATAGGCCTTCTTTAAACTCATTCTAAAGATGTAACAAATCTTGTAATAAGTAATGTGAAATGAAAGTTTCAAAAAAGTAAGTGAAAATATATCACTCAAAGTTGCAGTCTCAAGAATACAGTGAGTAATTTTCAAATGTTGGATACATAAAATCATGTTTCTGTAATTTTTTTTATCCGGCTATTGTTAGAATTTTAGTAATTATGTAACCACACGACAGGTTAAAAACTTTAAAAAAATATATAGCATTATAACGTAGGTTCTTTTTACGCGAATATAAATTACCAATGAATTTATAGCTCTACGCGAAAACAAGGATTATTTTTCCAATGTCACCAGGTTGTCTTACGACATTACAGGCATTCTCTGCTGATATTGGTGAAACTCTAAACCACTTCTGCGCCTGGAAGGAGGAGTTAAGTTACCCAGATGATATGATGGTGATTATGATGACTATTTAACTCATGCCCCAAATGGGCGTCAATAACCAATCACGTTTCAATGATTTCTGTTTTACAACCAATCACAGTCGTGTTTCACGAAATATTTATCAATGTTAAATTTACCATATTAAAGAAAGCTCCTCCTTTTTAATATTCTGACAGGTCTGACCATTATTTTGCAGTGACTGATCCTGTTAGAAATACGGCTACCAGATTGTATATATATGGTGCATAGATGTCAACACAGAGCGCTTGCAGGAGTTAATATAAAAATATTTGTAGCAATTTATTATACCACCAAAAAAAGAAACCACTGTTTGCACTTTCTTAAATGTATTTTTTCCCAGGTAATAATCCAGAAAAATATAATTGTCATATTTACATCATACGACATGAGAAATGAATTAATATACAGTTTGATGTGTTTCATTTTTTCTCCACTAGAGAACATTCTTACAATATTGCGTTCCTTTGGCAATGAATAGTATGATCTGGTTACAGTGATAAACCAAAGAAGCAGATGAAGCGTACCAATCGTTTCTCATTTGTTTTCAAACATCACCGTTTACATTAAATATATAAATATTTTAAAATAACTGTAGTTAAATAATGATATGTGAGTAAACAGCTTAATTTTATTTGTTAAATAGTCCTAAACAAATGCCATTCTTGATTTCCAAATTATCATAAGTAATGCCACGAGTGATTTCCAAATTATCGATAAATTCACGACTCACTTCGTGAGTCGTGAATTTATCTAGAGAATTTGGAAATCAAGAGTGGCATTTGTTAGGACTATTTAACGAATAAAATTAAGCTGTTTACTCACAAATCATTATTTAACTATAGTTATTTTAAAATATTTTATATTTAATGTAAACGGCGATGTTTGAAAACAAATGAGAAACGATAGGTACGCTTCTACTGCTTCTTTTGTTTATCACTGCAACCAGATCATACTATTTATTGCCAAAGGAACGCAATATTGTAAGGAGGAGCTTTCTTTAATATGGTAATCATAACACTGATAAATATTTGGTGAAACACGACTCTGATTGGTTGTAAAACAGAAATCATTGAAACGTGATTGGTCATTGACTCCCATTTGGGGCATGAGTTAAATAGTCTAGATAAATTCACTCCTCACTTCGCGAGTCGTGAATTTATCGATAATTTGGAAATCACTCGTGGTATTACTTATGATAATAATCATGATGTTAGTGATAATAATAATGCTTTATTTTACCTGGAATTACGACCGTTTAGATACGTGCAAATTCCACTCCTATCTTCCATCCATTTGAATATTTTTATTATTGAATCTCCAAATATTTTGAAACCCTATTTCGCCACAAAGGCATGTTAGGGTTGTAGCTTATTATAACAATATTATACTATACAATGTAAAACATAAATATTATCTTATGGTTTTTGAATGAGTGTATAAACTACATAAATAGTGTATAAGAGTTTTAGAAAATACTACATATTATTATGAATATGTGTTATGCATTTTTTTAAATGTTTATAAGAATTTTGGTTCTTAAAAATCACTTCACACATTGAGGCAGAAGCCTCATTATCATTTTTAAAAGCAAGTTTAACCAGAATCGTTGTCTTTCGAATACGTACAGGATAATCAAATAAAACGTGTTTTACAGATTGTATTGATTTTTGACATTTACAATTATGATCACTGTCTAGGTTAATATTAAATCTGTTATATAACTTCCAAATTTTGTGTTAATATGAAATTCGGAATAAAATGTTTTACATTTAGCCTATGGTGTACTGTAGGAAAGAAGAACTCTTTAGTCAAAGCGCCATTTGCACTCCTTATCCAATATTCATTCCAATCAGTGATGATATAGTGCAACAGTTTCTTTTTAACACAGGATTTTGGACACTTTGAAAATAAATAATGAAGCTCAGAAAATGATGCAGATTTAGCTAATTGATCAGCACGTCCATTTCCCACAGTTCCCTGGTGCCCTCGTATACAAGACAGCCACAGGTTTTTTGTATTTAACATTTGAATGTTAAAATTGCTTGAATTTAAAAATTATGAAATTGTTCTTGAGACCTCACTAGATTTCAACTATCTAAAACCTCGGTTAAAAATCTTCGTTATAGGCCTTTGGGAACATGTTTCATCTTCAGTTGTTCCCAAAGGACTAGAAATCATCATCATCTGCATTCATGGATTAGGTCTGTTGGCCCGTTCCGACTTCAGCCCATCTCTTTCTAGGTCTGCCCACATCTCGGGTGCCTTTAGGTTTTATTTTGTTATTTGCTTTGGATATATATCTTCATTCATTCTGTCTATGTGTTGCTTCCATTTTTGTCTATATGTATCTATTTTATCAGTTATTGCAAATATTTCAATTTCCTGTCTTATTTCTGTGTTCTTGATCCTGTCTTCTTTAATGCACCTTTAACAGATCTCAAAAATTTCATTTCTGCCGCCGTTATCCTACTTAGATCTTGTTTTTTATGTATCCAGGCTTCTGATGCATAGAGCAGTACCGGTACTGCCAACATTTTATAAAATTTCAATTGGGTCTCTCATTGTTTTGTTATTTAGTTATCGTTTTATCGTACCACATATTTCCTGGAATTTTGCTATTTTATTATTTATATCATTATCATAATTAAATGAAATGTCACATCCTAGATAATTGAGATGGTTCACCTGTTCTATGATTTTGTTTCCTATTACTAATTTTGTTCTGATTTGATTTTTCCCTTGGAATGCCATTACCTTAGTTTTTTTCTATGGATATTTTGAGATTATATTGTTCACATATATTATGTAGTTTAAACATATTCCTTTGAAGTTCGTCTTCTGTAAGGCCTAGAAATAAGATTGTTAAATTAAGTTTTACCTAGTTTAAGACGACTTCGGCTGCTAAAAATGGAACATTTTCCGAAAGGTCTGGAACCAAAATTTTTAACCACAATTTTACCATAATTTTATACAGTTGAAGAAGACATCAGTTTCTGAAGATGGAACATGTTTCGAAAGGTCTACAAAATATTTTAACCGAAGTTTTACATAGTTGAGGAAGTCTGAGGCAGAATTTTATAAATTTACTTCGCGAATATGAAACTGAAACTTTCCAAATAGTTTTTGATACATGAAGCAATAACTTCTAAATAGGTGCACCAAAATATACATTTTAAGATACATCATTTGTAATCCAATGTGTGAAATCTGGCAGCAATGCTTTCGTTTATACTTCATAATATATTAAATTGCGAATGTCGCCAATGAAGATTAACACACGAATTGAAGTAATAATGCCCTTCCTTTAATTAAGCTTCATATAGCTCTGTATCTCTGGCCCGGTTCCAGTCGTACTGCTTAAGGGATATAAAGCACAACCAAGGATTAGATAAATCAGTCGGTAAGCAGCATTATTTTTCTCTGTTGTTTTTCTTATATTTCAGAACAATTTTCACCAAAGTATTAAAATTGACTATTTAACTCATGCCCCAAATGGGAGTCAATGACCAATCACATTTCAATTATTTTTTATTTACAACCAATCACAGTCGTGTTTCGCCTAGAATTTACCAACTAAAGTTTATCATAATAAAGAAAGCACCTCCTTTTTAACATTCTGAATAGGCCATAGCATTATTTTGCAGTGACTGACTCTCTAAGAAATACGGCTACCAGATTGTATATACAGTGCATGAATGTCAGCACATAGCGCATGCGGGAATTAATATAAAAACATTTGTACCAATTGATTATACCACCAAATAAAGAAACCACTGTTGGCACTTTCTTAAATGTATTTTTTCCCAGAAAAATATAATTGTCATATTTACATCATAGGACATCAGAAATGAATTAATATACAGTTTGATGTGTTTATTTTTTCTCCACTAGAGTGCATTCTTACAATATTGCGTTCCTTTGGCAATAAATAATATGATCTGGTTGTAGTGACGAACAAAAGAAGCAAATGAAGCGTACCAATCGTTTCTCATTTGTTTTCAAGCATCGCCGTTTACATTAAATATTTAAAAGTAACTATAATAAATAATAATAACAAATAAAAAATGATTTGTGAGTAAACAGCTTAATTGTATTCGTTAAACAGTCCTAACAAATATCACTCTTGATTTCCAAATTCTCTAGATAAATTCACTCCTCGCTTCGTGAGTCGTGAATTTATCGATAATTTGGAAATCATTCGTGGCATTATTTATGATAAAGTTATGCCCATAATACCTTCTCTTCCACTCAAACAGTGAAAAATACTTTATTAAAAATTATACGTCATCATAACATATAATTAATAATTATTAGTAAATATTTATATTAAATAAACTGATATTAAAATGAATCAAATTAAAATAATTAGAGAAAGGAAATGAAGTAATAACCATGGCACTATCGAACTCGGAGGTTGATGGCAGCACGGACATAAGCTCTCTACACATCCCTATCCTGAGCTAATGTTTCCTAATCATCCCCTTTATAATCTACTTCTCTTAGTTCATAATTAATGTTATTATCCTACTTCATTCTTGGTCTACCAACTGGGCGTTTTCCCTCTGGTTATCTTACAAGAAGCTTCCATGCCCCTCTCTCATTCTCCATTCGTGCTATATGAACTGCCCATCACAGTCTACGAGATTTAACTGTTCTTATTATATCTGGTTTCCTATAAAGACCATGAAGCTCACTGATTTTCAAATACTTTTAAATATTTTCTCCTCCTTTAAATTAAGAGTCCATTTTCGCATCTATATAAACTGCGAAGAATAACAGTTTTATATATGTTCAGTTTAACGGTTCTTTGACATAAGTTGGAACGAACAAGAGTCCCTTAATGAGAAAGGAAATGAACAGAAAATATAAATGAATCTGCTTGAAAAAAATTACAAAATAAAGAATTTTTAAATTTCTTTTAGAAAAAAAAGGACAATGTTGCTCGGCACCTCCCTAATACAGTGGGATTCTTGAAGGACACAACTGTTTTCCTGCTTTATCGTAGATGATGTGATTCGATTACTACAGCACACATATAACCGCAAATTATTTCCCCGATAATTAGGTTTTATACTGTAAAGTCTGTATATGATATAATGTTAATGTTTATTATTATTATTATTATTATTATATTATTATTATTTTATTATTCTAGCTTAACCAACTGTTTATGTCTAATATTTATACCCCCACTAATACAAATATTATTATTATTAATAATAAGAAAAGTTATAGTAGTAGATAGAATACAAAGTGCAAAAATTACTTTTCTAAGAAGGACCAAATGATGCACATATTTGAACCACATACGAAATGAAGAAATAAGAAGTGAATTAGATATGTATTCAATAAATGATATAATTCAATAACACCGCGTCGCGTCGGCTGGGTAGAGTATGTCCAGAGAATGAAAGAAACAAGATTGCCCCAGATTGCATATCATTATAAACCAAGGGGTTTAAGGAGTGTAAGAAGACCTACGAAGAGATGGAATGAATCATTGTAAATTCAGAACAGGTGAATGGCCTAAACCCTGAAGTGAAGATTATTATTATTATTATTATTATTATTATTATTATTATTATTATTTATTTGAGAAGTATCTGAAATATTTAATATTTTATATTAATTATCATTTATTTTAGAAGTATCTGAAATGTTTATTATTTATTATTAATATTATTATTTTGTATATATTTTGTGATATGAAGTAATAGAGTCTAGCAGTAGATACGGTATAACAGCGGTTCCCAACCTTTTTCGACTCGCGAAACCTTTTCACAACGATCTGAATGGGGTGAACCACTTACTCTTAAATATACATACAGTAGATATGCATAAAATTTAATTAGAAGCAAATGGTTTAATAACCTTAAATTAACTTAACCTTTAACAGTTAAAACCTAAAGTTACTCTAGTTACAGCCTAGTAACCCTAGTTGTAGGGAAATCAAATGCATTCCCAATGTTGTTACACAACTGTAAATCAGGCATTTGCTGTAAATATTAATTCATTGTGGAAATAATGTGATATATTTCCGATATTACACATATGCAACAAGGGGCATAATTGGGTTAAATCAATTATTATTATTAATTATTATTATTAGTATTATTATTATATTATTATTATTATTATCATCTTCTTCTTCACTTCCTGGTTTAGGCAAGAGTTGCCTGTTCCGTCTTCACTAATAGATCTAAGACCATCTCTTCCGAGGACGTCCGACATCTCTTCTTCCTCTAGGAAAATAATGGAAGATTTTATTTGGTAATCTTCTTTCTTCCATTCTTTCTACATGTTCTTTCCACTGTATCTTGTTGTTAAATATATTTTCTTTTATGGAGTAAATCTGCAGTTCTTCACGGATATCCTCGTTTATTATTATTATTATTATTATTATTATTATTATTATTATTATTATTATTATCATGCTGCAGAAATGATGGAAACAATAATAGATCTAACCTCAAAACCCACCATTACGAAAATGTTTTGGCGAACCCCTTGAAATATTTTGCGAACCCCCAGGGGGTTCCCACAGGTTGAGAAACAATGCGGTATAGCAATTAGAGAATTTGAAGGAGGTTGTGTGTTATGGAATGTAAAGCTAACAGTTTCTGGTGAACATCGTACACTGAAAATTGTAATACTATTTGAACAAAAATATATGACAAAATATATGTTTGCAGGTCTGGCACGATTTTTCGTCAGAAAATGTCAGTAATTGAAGAGCAAAAACACAGACGATGAAAATGAAGACAGTAAGTAAAAAAATATGCATGATGTAAATCAAGATTTTAAAAATGCATTATGAATCTCCGTTGAAGTTCCTATATAAAGCTTTAAAATTATAATTTAGTATGTTATTCTCAGTATCCTCAACTGTTAGCAGTATAACCTTTATAAGAGGTCTTTCGAAAACAATGTTTCATCTTCCGTTTGTAGTTTGGTAATTTGTTAATAATGATTTTGTAAAGAGGGGTTTACAAGATATACCATTCACTCATGCAGACTAAACAAGGCGAATATTATATTGTTATTATTATTATTATTATTATTATTATTATTATTATTATTATTATTATTATTATTATTATTATTATTGTCCACCGCTGTGGTCTGGAGGTAGCGTGCTGCCTTGTCACGCAGCGGGCCCGGGTTCGATCCCCGGTCGGGGCAGTTTTTTCTGGGTGAGGTTCTTATCGGGGTTTTTCCTCACCTGTAAGGCAAATGTCAGGAAGACTTTAAGGCCCAAACGGTCCCCGAAATCATATGGCCATCATCATCACCACCCTTATCATTATTATCATCATCCTTCACCAGTGTGGAAAACAACGGGAAGCTACCACACCTACAAACCCCAGTAAAGCGGCAAGCATAGCATGAAAATGCTATGATTGCAGTGAAGGACCTCCCTTCGGGCAGAATTACTATGGATGGATTATTATTATTATTATTATTATTATTATTATTATTATTACGTAAGGGTTAAAATAATAGGCCCTACAATATTTAAAACACCTGTATACTCTTCGAGCCACGAAGTAATATTTTCCTGTGCATTGTATTTTTTTTTAATTTCTTCCTTTCTCGTTTTCTTTTCGTTTACACTGTTCTCCCTTTTTGTTTTACCTTCGTTAACTTTTTATCTTATTCACACATACAAACACACACACCCAGACCCGAGGAGGAGATTTAAAATCCCCTACCCCGCCGGGAATCGAACCCGGGTCGCCGGAGTGGAAGGTAGGGACTCCACCGACTACGCCACGGCGACGGACTGAAAATTACCTCAACGGGAATCGAACCTGTAACCTCTTACATACGAATCAAGCCACTAGGCACTGAGCTAAGTTTATGCATTATTAACTAGAACAGCTGACGAACTAGAATGGTAGTTCCAAAATCACCGCTTAGTAGCAGCACTGTATAGATCATCTCTTGGTGGTACTGCACATTAACCACCCCTCCTCCACTGTCAATAAGTAAATGAAAACACAGCGGTTTCCTAGAAAAGCCAATTAGACTCAAAGAGTAAATAATAAAATTAACAAAAAATATTTATTTACAATAAAGTAATAATTTAATCTTAAGGGAACGTTCTAGCAAAATTCAAATAGTAAGGGCAAGTGAATGATACTAAATAGGTTATTTCGATTGATATATTCTTACAAAATAAAATTAATATATTACATGATGGAAATGAATGTTCTATTTATATTCTTAACGTTGTATCCATTAATATATTAGTATTAAAGGGCATCTAACCTTATTTTACTTTAATTTAGATGTTTAGTAGTCGGACTAGTGGTTATGACCTTGCCTCTGGTCCCGAGAGTCGCGGGTTCAAACCCGGCCGGGGTCGATGGACTTTTTTAGGGCGAAAAAATCCAAGGTGCAAGTCCTCCGGGAAGGACTTTAAGCCGTGTGTCCCGAGTCTGAAGATTTTCAGGCTCGTGAAAGATCCTTAAGCCTGAATGAAAAGGCCTCTAAGCAAAATTTACCGAATTTTCCCGTCCTAGTACTACCTTGGTTTCTTAGATGTCAGTATGAGGCGGAACGCTGACCACGGACCACTCAAATGACAAGTGTAACTAAATTAGTATGGTTCAAATTTTTCCCTGTAGGGGGAGAGCGCCTAAATCTCTGTAAAGGGAAAACATGGGCTTACAATACAATAGATGTTTAGTTAGTAGACCAAGAGCCTTCTAGGCCTGTCGCTCCATGGTGTTAATATCTTCTTTAGTCTAAATTTACAAACACCTTTCTGGCCAATACATGGGGTAGGTGAAAAAGCCCATAATTACTAGCAAGATATAATCTCTCATGTGATTTTTTTCATAGAATATTTTGGAATTTTAATGTAAGCTTCCTTCAAATAATAGTCCACCGCTGTGGTAACGCAGAGAGCCCGGGGTCCATCCCCGGTCGTGGCAGTTTTTCTGGGTGAGTTTTTTATTGGGGTTTTTCCTCACATATAAGACAAATGTCAGGAAAACTTTAAGGCCCAAAAGGTCCCCGAAATCATATGGCCATCTTCATCATCCTTATCATTATCATCATCATCCTTCACCGGTGTGGAAAGCAACGGGAAGCTACCACACCTACAATTTCCTAGTAAGCTGCAAGCATAGCATGAAATGCTATGATTGCGGTGAAAGTCCTGCCCTTGGGCAGAATTACTATGGATGGATTCAAATAATATCATCATCATCACTCCAGGGATTAGGCAATTGCCCGTTCCGACTTCATAATGCATCAGCCCAACGTCTTCTAGGTCTTCCAACATCACGCCTTCCTCTTGCTTGATAATTTCTTGCTAACAATGGATATCTCTCCTATGTTTTTCTAAATGCAAGTGTTTACTGTGAATGTGTTGATTTATAGTTAACTGAATTGTTCCCAGATTTTTGAGGTTGCTAGATGGAAGTTAAGGCAATACGCTAAAATCCGGAAGGTCGAGTGTTTGTATTCAGGTGGTGTCAGGTTTTTTAAACTGACCCAAATCTTCTGGCGGTACCATGACCCTGTGATCGACTCAGTATCTAACTTAAATGAATATCAGACGCTTATTCTAGGGGTAAAGTCGGCCGTTATATGCAGGGCTGACAACCCGCCTGACATCAAATACAATTTATATATAAAAGTGGGAGTCTTAATCTCCTAAGGCCTGCGGTGGGATCACTTTATCTTTTACATAGAAATTTGTGATTTTTCGTCTCTTATTTCAGTAAGCCTACATTAATTATAATATTATAATTATATTGTGAAAATAAAAATTAATTGATCAATTGAGTTGGTGTTTACTTGACGAAAATCCATATTTATTAATTAAATAAAAATAAACGTAGTTTTATAAATATAGTATAAATATGAAAATCAAATAAAACTACGTTTTATTTTTATTTAATTAATAGGAATGAATGTCTAAACCAGGAATCGAACCGTGGACCTCTAGTTCTCCAGACTAGTGTGCAGCCCACTACACCATTCCAGACCTGGCACAAACGTTAACAATTATTTCCCATATACAAATCTATAATTCTCGTTTCGTCCGCTGTCAGGTAGGTGTCACAACCATCGCCAACGGCCGGCTTCGTTTAGAAGTATCTGACAGCGGACGAAATGAGAATTATAGATTTGTATATGTGGAAAGAATTGTTAATGTTTGTGCTAAGTATAGAGTGGTGTAGTGGACTGCACACTAATCCACAGAACTAGAGGTCCACGGTTCGATTCCTGGTTCAGACATTAATTTTTCTTTTCACAATATCATTATAATATTATAATATGATCCATTATTGGAACTGTGTTAAAATAACAGTATTGAAAAATGTTAAAATACATTAATTATAACCTATTTTTTTAATTACAGGTGGAGCAAATAGTTTACCTGAGTAAGTATTCTGTGTTATGAATTAATTATTAATGCTCAGTTTTCCTACGAATTTTAAAGGGGCTTAAGTATATAAAATTATAAATTTTCTAGAAATTTCAAGATATTTTAAAACGTGTTAAGAAAATTGAAAGCAATCAAACTTTATAATTTAATAATCAACTAGTTCAATATTATAATAAATTATTTCAAACACCTTCTTAATTAATTAAATAAAAATAAAACGTAGTTTTATTTGATTTTCATATTTATTATATAATTCAGTGACAGCTGTTTCGGTACACTGTACCTTCTTCAGACATGTCACATTATGAATTGTGTTCCAACACCTACTTAATATTCAAAATATCTATTACTCGAAGAAACTTAAGCAAAGACTGGAAAAAAAATCATCTGAGGAGAATGGCAAGAAATAGACTTCCAAAATTGGCATTCCAATATACCCCAACTGGACATAGGGACCAAGGAAGACCAAAACATCGGTGGAAAGATCAAGACCATCTTCGCTAGGTTTACCGTACAGGCCACATGGCCTAAAACGAATTTGTTCATGATGATCATGATTATCTGCATTAATCGAGTGAAGGAAGTTACTATTACACTATGTAAATTGTTATGAAAATGGAATTGAGTTAGTCATGGAATTTGACCGGCCGACAAAAGCTAATTCCCTCTCTATGCTAGTTCATGGGGCGGTTATACACAAGCAGACACATTAATATAGTGAGAGATCCATATGTTTGCTCTCTCTCTCTCAGTCGTATTCGTGTGTATCAGGCGTTAGCAAAATTGTAACTTTCTTTCTTTCTTCCTTCACCTTAATTTACGCCGTAGCGTAGTTAGTTAAGGGAATATGCTTCAAGTTGGAAGGACGGGAGTTTGAGTCCCGATGCGATTAAAATATTTAAACTGGCCAAAAACTTCTCAGGCCACCTTGGCTCTGATGTGGACTTTGTCTCTAAGGAAAATGAGTGCCAAACACTTGTTCTGGGGGTGTCAACCCGGCTGACATTTAATGCCGATTGTCTAGAAAAGAGGAGCTGTATTCTCCTACCCCCAAAGGATCTCCCCATGCCTGTAATGGGATCACTTACCTCAGTTTAACCTCTACCTTTGTAGATACTTCTACATTTTCTACCTCACTCGGGCCAAACAGGGACACAATCTGCCGGGACAGGAATGATTGGAACTTACGTTCGAAAGAAAAAGCTGTCCTGCGGATGAATTAACAATTAAGCAATATAACCACGTGCTTAGGACATCAAGTGTAGGGGCCATACAGGATTTTACCTTAGCTTATTTCATGAAAAGGGGCACGCCGTAGCGTAATGGTTAAGGCACTGAGCTACAAGCCGGAGGGTCGAGGGTTCGAGTCCCGGTGGGGTCAGGATTTTTAAACTGACCCAAACCTTCTGGCGGCACTATGGCCCTGGGGTCGACTCAGCCTCTAACTGAAATGAGTACCAGACGCTTGTTCTGGGGTAAAGGCGGCCGTCACGCAGGGCTGACAAAGTGCCGATTGTCAAGAAAAAGTGGGAGCCCAAGGGCCTCCTGAGGCCTGTAGTGGGATCACTTTACCTTTTTTTTATTTCATGAAAAGAAGATAATCCAGCAAAATCCAAAGATAACTTTATTATTATTATTATTATTATTATTATTATTATTATTATTATTATTATTATTATTATTATTATTATTATTATTATTATTATTATTATTATTATTATTATATTATTATTATTATTATTATTATATGTAATTGCCTAAAAGAGAAGAATCTGTCGTATAAAAAATTCGCAACTAGCCTAGCTATAAACACAGATAATTTTTTATATACAGGTTTTTAATGATTACACATCTTTCTGTGCCTAAAGTTTTATTTTCCTTCTCCACTCGTCTCTATCCATCCACTCCATGTCCTACAGTCTTCTTGTTCTCATTCCAGTTCTTATTTCTTGCATCCACGCGTTTCGAGGTCTTCCGTTCCTTCTTCTTCCAGGTGGACACTATTCCAATGTTTTCCTGTGTAATCTTTCTTCTTGCATTCGTCGTACGTGCCCATACCAAAAATTTAATTGCTTGTATCTTATATAATCTACTATTGAATATCTAATATTCATTTTTTCTCGTATGATAGTATTTCTTATTTTTTCTAATCCAGAAATAAATGAAAAGTATAGCACCCAATCAAAATTTACCCTGCAAACTATACAGATGAACCACGATCCGCAAGAAGGAAGCCCACGTTAAATTTAAAGAGTATATTTACATGCAATAATAAAAAGTATACGACATGAACTGATAGAATAATTGTAGAATACTTCGCGCCTCTTTCTATATGCAGACATGGGCTCTCATACATTTTCAACATTAATGAACACAAATTGCTGAGATGGGCGTTCGTTTTCTATATTAAAAATTCCATAAAACTGTAAAATAAATAAGACTGAATGTCTTAACTAAGAGTGTAATATGTATGAAAGCAAGATGTGCTAGTTTCGAGACTCTACAATTAAACAAAATAGAAGAAAATTTTCAAATATAAATAAAGAGGAAGTATATTAGAACAAATATTGCGATCCATCTTACAGCGAGTATTGTTTAATTTTCTTAGAGAAAATTATATGTTTATGATTTAATATGTTTTATATTTTAAATTATATATGAAGGCACCAAAAATCTTATAAGTGGTTTGGGTCCATATGTTAGCAGATCAGTCAAACTACGTGTCTAAGGCTGTATTATTATATTTTAAGTAATTAGAAAAAAAAGGGGATGTATCGATTTTTTTGGTAAAAAAACAAGTTTAGTACATAATTACTTTCTTGAAGAATACGTTTATTTAGTGACAATATGATTTAAGTGCATGCGTTAGGAGTACTGTAGATAAAGCATTATAATTTTCAATTACCTGTTATTTTCTTATACAACTTCAACATTGAACCTGTTTTTTTCAATACTGCAATACTTGCATTTAGACCCTTTTGTATCTAACTGCTTCATATTTACTTGAACCTGTACCTGTTGCAGCCCGCCTAATATTGTCAGAGCGAAAAACGGAAAATACAGCGGTCCAGTCGTCTCTTCTCTCCAAGGCTGTTTCTTCTTACGTAGATCAGGATGTAAATGAAGAAGTTGTCTTAAGGAAAGTACCTTCTTTCAGTTCTGAATGTAACTATCAGAACGAAATTCACATTAAATCTGAGCATGATATGAATAAACAACCTGAGAACTCTGAAAAAAATAATGAAGCGAAGATAGAAAGTTCTATTTCTCCGTAGAAATCTTTTGCTTTTTTTTATTCACAGAGTCATAATTTTAAAAAAAAGTCATTATGGATGTACATTTAAATTTACCAGTATTCTGTATTATTATACTTAAAATAAAATGTGATAATTCAATACAGTAGAAGTTTAATGTTTTTATTTTAAGTGATTTCGAAAGAAATACCTATGTAATCCATTGATTATTTAAGAAATTGTCAAGTATGTTTAAAAAAATAATACAAAGTTATATTATGTTATTAATATAATACGCTTAGGACGATTTTTCATACCATAGTTAGATGAATTGAAATGTGAATGGAGAAAATTACACAACAGTGAAGTATATAGTATTTATGGGAAAACCAGATGTAATAAGAACAGTATCTTAGACTGCAATAGGCAGGACAGGCAGCACGATTGGAGAAGGAAAGAGACAGCCAGAAATTTCTTCTATTCTGATACACTATTTTTTTGCCAAAATAGTTATTTTTAGTAATAGTCCAGAGGGAAAAGCCCAATAAATAGGCCAAGAATGAGACGGGAGAATAACATTAACCATGATTTCGGAGAAATGGCTTATACAGGGAATGATTGAAAAAAACATTAGTTGAAGTTAGCAATGTATATGGCATATCTCCGCGGAGCCACTAACATACGGGTCCAATAGTGTCAGTATGTTGCTTAGTTTCAAATATGATAATATATCTTGTAATCAATTACTAATACGCATCTTCGTATATGGCTGTAAGCTAAATAACTGTATGGCATATAGATCATGGGATCATAGATTTTGGACCTCTATTCCTATCGGTAGTCTTGGCGTGGCCTATGGAGCCCCTACCTTGCAATCCGGCAGTTCGGATTAGATAAAAATCCACCTTGTTTTTCTCGATATATATGTGTATAAATAAAAAAAGCAAAGAAAGGAAAACACAAGTAAAGTAGAAAATTGAAGAAAGGAAAAAATCACAATAAAAAAACGCTTACCGGTATATGCAAATATAATAGTATTAAAAATAATTATTATTACTTAAGTGAATCTAATTCAAACCTTCCTTTTCCACTTTTCTAAGACTCTGATTAATTTCTATCCACCTACCAGTTACTCTAAAAGTGATGTTTTTCCCAAGGGTTTTCAAAACGATTCTACTTACATGATTTCTTAACCTGATCTGAAAAGGACGTTATAGAGTCCGGATGTATCAGTCTGAGAACTTAAAGTGCTGATGACATAGTCTAATATGACCCATACATTTCTTTTTCTGTCAAACTAGACAGAGAAAATAGAGTATAGGAGAAAATGGTATGAACATGTCCGCAGAATGGGATACCAACAGATTGCCTAGGAAAAGTCTGAACTATCAATCAAGAGGAGCAAAAGGAGATCGGAAACGCCCACGAAAGAGTTGGACATAGCAGCTATGATACTTTGGAGCCGGAACGAACCAAAAAAATGTTTAATCCTTGCAAGAAGAAGAAGAAGAGGAAGAAGACATTTCTTTTTCATGTTATTATATTTTACACGTTCCATATTATATTTTAAAGAGTATCACATAATTTTATATCCTATGTAAAATACTTAATTTAACGCATAGAATTAGAAAAAAATAGTTTTGTGTTACGTCATACAAATATATGTATAATTTAATATATTTTCTTTGTTCATTTACAGCTTAAATCTTACATCTTAATGTAGCTGCAATGAATTACAGTCATCAATTATCTCATTCCGGAAAGCGATATAATTCATCACATGTCATTTATTGTCCAGTTGCTTCTCAGATGGTTGATTGTTCTGTTGTTTTCCTACGTGCTGGCTGCTTTTAACTCTTTCAGTAAGAGTGAATTCTCCAGAATGAAATTCTGATTGAAGTGGTGTTTCCATACTGCGAGCAAATCTTTTTTCCACTACTCTTACTTTTTCATGTCCCAACTGTTTTGCTAGTATTGGCTGACCAACAATCTGGACTTTGGGGCACGTAGAAGTTGTGCAAATGGCAGTCGAACTGTAATAAACAAAGTAACAGTTAATTAAAGTTAACATTCATTTAACCCTTAAATAGGCAATGTATCTTAGAAGATATATTGATTTCACTTATTTTATATCGTTTATAAAATAATATAAAAACGAACGAGTAGAAATTATTTAAATTTATGTGAAATTACACAATAAACTACAATAATAACATAACTTGAGTTTCACATGATTTTGTTTTTATTGCGGTACGATACGATCAGTCCATTCTTTTCACCAAATTGCAATAAACTACAACATGGAAATCTCAACAGAAAAATCTAAAGTCATGGCTTTCCTGGGAAAAGACCCAGTTCGCAGTAAAATTGTTATTAATAATAAAATATTAGAACAAACCAACACACTTAACTACCTCGGGTATCAAGTTAGATACGGAGAGGAAAAAGGTTTTAAAGGTTTTAGTCAAAAAATTATAAAATTTAACAGAGTAGAACAGGAATTATAAATTATATTTTCAAGCCGAACAGAGTACAGCAACACACACGAACTAGAATTTATAAACCACTGGCCAGATCCATATTATGCTACGGCAGTGAGGCCTGGATAATTCGCGGTGTAGATGAACAATGACTAACTGCGGCAGAAATAAAATTTATGAGACGTACTCCAGGTTACTCAAAAACAGACGATAACATTAATTCTGAGATTATCAAAGAATTACAAACAGAATCAATCATGGAATATGTATGCCTACAAAAATACAGAAACAACTGGAAATCTCACGTAAGAAGAATGAACAGAACAAGAATACCACGTCAAATCTTAAATTACCAGCCACCAGGCAAGACATCTTCGGGCAGACCCTTCAATCGTTGGACTGAGACAGTAACAACCACAAGGTCTATCACATGAAAGGAAGAAGAAGAAGAACAACAACGATTAAATAACTGGCAAGATAAATTATTGTTTCGCCAATTTAAGGGTTGTATAAATGACTAATATAAGTACCTATGAGATGAGAGGTTAAACTGAGTTAAAGAAGAAGAAGAAGAAGTAACGAATGTGTGTAGGAATGAGTTAGTGTTAATGAAAAGTAGGTTATTTTTACTTCTCTTTACAGCGTATTTCCTCTGCTAATTATTTACACTCCTCTCTGTCTGGAATTTATTTTACATTAAGTACCACACACCAGTATATCACAATATTTTTCTAAATATACCTTATTTAAGATTTGTTATTAATACATTAATCTACATATGCGCAAATGCGTATCGTGGTTATGAGACCAGGCTGGCACCGTGATAAGTGAACAAATTGATCAAAGTCAGCAGCTGTATTTAATTTATTCAATATTTTATTCTAAGTGTCCTATTCTTTTTATAAAAATACAATGAAAAGCAAAAATTGTAACTCAATATAACGGACATTGAAGAAATAGTACCAAAGGAACACTAAAAAAAAACTATTATTTTCCAACAGTTTTGGAGGGTAAAGATAGCAAATTTTATCATCAAATTTTATTTGTACACAAATTTAATCTGGACAATATAAATTTGATTCTTGCTCTGAAAGATTGCATATAACCGTTGAAAACATGCTATAATTGCAGTGAAAGACCTGCCCTCGGGCAGAATTACTATGGATGGATGGATGGATGGATGGATGGATGTTCGGCAAAAATACAGAAACCAAGAATATGGAATGATAATTTGTATAGGTATATAGAGGATGTTTTCCAAGGTTACAGAACGAAACGAAAATTATAAAAATAAAATAAATTAATGAGAGATTTTGAACAATTTCTATAAATTATTACTGTCGGGTTTAGGCAAGGACTTAAAGAACTTAGTAATATTTTTCCTGTTTTGCCGCTTTTAAAAAGTCCTTCAATTAAAATTGATATTCAGCTGTGAATTCTGCGATATAATTCCTTATTTTGTATTCGGATTTCTTTATTCATTTACATTGAAACATCGTGATGCAAACGATTCGCCAACGCGTATAAACGGTCAAGTATTTCCATATTTACTCTAAGCAGCAACACTATTTTTTTATTCTCGGTACTAATTATTTGTCTTTCTTCTTACTCGACATTATAAACTGGGAACAAAGCACAAGAGAGACGTGTTGTTCAATCAAAATTATTGCAACGAACAAATTGAAACATTGTTTACCGATCGTGGCGATGGCGGCATTTATCAAAGTACATATCGGCACGTGAAATACCATAACAGCTTTTAACAATGAACTTTAGGGTCAGTGACAATTAGGTTTGTTTTGTTTTGATATTTATTTGTCCATTTGGTTTTAATCACCATTTGTAAAAGCCGTCTTGGCACCTGACTTCAGAAAAAAAACTACTGATTGTTAAGAAATATAATATACCTTTCCGCTTTATATTTTTTTTCATGAATTGTGTAGAAATGTCCTTCCGTTCCCGCGTTGGACAGATTCCGTTTTATGCAAAATAAATACATGTAAAATTACTATTATTTCGCCGGGACCAATAAATCTGTTCACATTGGACAGATTTCCGCATTATTCACGTTCCGGATTAAACAGGTTTTACTGTATTTAATTTAATAAACTAATTGATATATCCTATAGGATACATTTCGAATTTAAGGATTAACAAAGTGTAGATTGAAGTATGGAAAGATAATTATGTAAAGTCCTACTGTATGTCTGTAATTGTTACAATTAACTTTTCTGATTAATTTTTTAAATACATATCTGCAAGATAATTAAAGAGGCTCCTGAAAGTTTCTATATTACGAAAGAATTTAATTAAATAATACAGTATACTTCGCCAACAAAATGTTCCTTAAAATAAATTCAGTTCAAGGTCGGCAAAATTGATATTATATAAAACTCTTATAAGACCAATAGTAACATAGGAAGTGAATCTTGGGTACCTAAAGTAAAAATAAAACAGAGACTTTACATTTTTGAAAGGAGCATTTTACACATTATCTATCGTCCAATTGCCGACTAAGATTAAATAATTCAAACCAACACAGAATTCAATAAGATGATTATAAATAAAAATACATAATTCATATTCAAGCACAAAGATTAGGACGGTTTTTGACCCCACATTATCGGATGCAAGGACGATAGGACTAGCTGTAGAAACGGTATTAGTTAAAATTATAGAGAACAAGAACAGAAAGACCTAAGAATACATGAATTCCTTAGTGTTCTGCCCAGGGCAGGTCTTTCACTGCAATCATAGTATTTTCATGATATGCTTTGCAGCTTTACTAGGGAATTATAGGTGTAGTAGCTTCCGTTGCTTTCCACACTGGTGAAGGATGTTGATGATAATAATAAGGATGATGATCATGATGATGGCCGGATGATTTTCGGGGACCGTTGGACCCTAAGCTTCCTGGCATTTCTCTTACAGGTGAGGAAAAAACCCCGAAAAAATCTCACCCAGGAGCCTGTCCTGACCGGGAATTGAACCCGATCCCGTTGCGTGACAAGACAGCACGTGTGCCTCGAGACTACAGCGGTAGACAATACATGGATAGACGGTTTAATTAATGATATAAAATTATGAAGAATTAAAAATTGGCAAAATCAGTCTGAAATAGAATGAATGAAAGAAAATCGTTGGGAAGGTCAAAATATCTCTGGAGTTGTGACATATTAACAAGTAGACAGAAAATACATACTTTTATAACTTTCGTTTTCTGAAACACCACGTGCCTACAAATATAAAAAATGGATGTGTATTAAATAGTATTGATAAATTTAACATAAGGATTTAATTTTTTTAAGTTAAATAATTTTTTCCTCGACGTGACAATTTTTACAACATATGCAGATATGTATTTAAAAAAACTAATAAGAAAAGTTAAGGTCCTAGCTTCTCAGATATAAAAAAGAAAACACATCCCCAAGTTAACATACATACAAGACTCTGATAAATGTACTCTCGACGTTTGAACCAATATTCTGACAAATAGAAGCTGAGAAAAAAAATTTTGTACGAAAAAAATGCAACTCAAGTGAAACAGACTTCAAACCTTTCAAATTATTATAATCATGCCCTTACACTAATTTAATAAAGAATTTACCGACGCAATAATGTAGTGCATTATGCAGCATTGTAAGAAATTCTGTAGAATATTATTAAAAAAATTAAAGTTTTTACCTGCTTGGAGCCCCATAAGTTTATTCAATATTATTTCAATTCTTGAATTTTTTTTAATATTACCGCAAAAGATAACTATAATATACAACATACACCAGAAGAGAACAAACTGTATAATTACACTGGTTAACATGATTTTTGTCTCATGAGTACCAATAGTTGTTCTTAATAAGGTTTTTTTTATCGTGTTTTCAAATATGTATTTAGAATTTCTCCATCACCCACAGTTTTTTATTTCAATTTAAATTAATGGATTTAAATAATTATTTTTTAATAAATGTTTTTATCGTCCATTTGTCCAATGTAAAATAAAACCAAATGAGCTAACTCAAATGATTTCAGCTATGGAAAAGAGATATCAAGGCAAATGGAATTCTAATATGCTGGCCGATTATTGTTGGACCATCAAGAAGGATGCTCCACAGGCGAAATATAGCAGAAAATCGTTATTTCTTACTTTCTATGGGAGTCCGAATGTCCTAATATTGTGTAGTTACGAATGTAGAAAATATTAAAGTGTTTGAAATTATAAATACCTGTCTCTCGGGAACCTTGTGTGATGGAGAAAAACCGGTATCATGTTTGAATTCAGGAGAAAAATACTATCAGAAGCATTTTTCTTTTTGAGACAAAAACAAGTTTATTTTTTGTTGCTCAGTGTTACCAATAAAAATGTTAATTGAAACTTACTCTGGTACAGCTAATTTTCCACCTGAAAATAAAACAAAATATTTCCATTAACCTTACAAATTTTTAAACTAATAGAATTATAGTCATTGTCTACTACAATACACGAAAAGGAAAGCAAGACTAGTACATTACATTAAAAGCAATAAACTATATTGTATATTATTTTGTTATAGGTACAAACTTACTATGAACTTACGGTACTGAAATTGTTACCATGTTATCAAATAAAGTACAGTACGTGTGCAAAAAAAAAAAGCTATATTGAATTAACGATAATAGAAACTCTGTGTGTTTTAGCTACATATTTCTATTAATAAAATATCCTGAATTTATTACCTAAGAAAACATGATTAAATAATACACATGAAAATTTCTTTCGACTCCTTTAAAAGTTCAATAGCATTTGCACAGTTAATCGTATTAAGTAATTAAATTAAATTCATAGTTACCTGTGTTGTCCTTCGATCCTATTGATAATAATTTTTTAGCTTCTTTGTTTCCAGTGTTTATTGTCATTTTTTGACATAATGATGTTTTTACTTCTGAGAAATCCTCTGAAATCTCTTCTTCTTCCATCGACATTTTGATTGAACTGTAGAACTGTCAACAAGATGCACAAAGATGTTCAGCGATTTAAAAAAATTACTAACATTACTATTTCTGCTTTATTATTATATATTATTATTATTATTATTATTATTATTATTATTATTATTATTTATATATTATATGACCAGGAAAATTAAGTTGCAAGTATAATTCAATAGTGAGAAGTGCTAACACATATGGAGCTGAAGTTTGGAAATTCAACAAAAACTTAAAAACTAAAACTTATGTCGATGGAAATGGATTTCTTGAGGAGAGCACCAAGTTGTTCAAAAATAGAGAAATAAAAGCGTAAGAAATGAGTGAATATTAAATATTCAATAGAAGATTATATATGATACAAGCAATTAAATTGATATGGGCATATATGACAATGCAAGAAGAAAGGTTACCCAGAAAACGTTGGAATGGTATCCACCAGGATAAAGAAAGAAAGGAAGGCTTCGAACTCGTGGATTCAAGAGAAAAGAACTGGAATGAGAACAAGAGGCTGGAAGGTATGGAGAGGATGGATAGAGACGAGTGGAGAAGGAAAATAAAACTTTAGGCTCAGAAATGTGTGTAAACATTGAAAATCTGTATATGAATAAATAAATAAATAAATAAATAAATATAATTATAACGAGTTATATTACTGTTTCTAGGTGATGAACATAAATTTAAATCCTAAAAATTATATTTTTCGATACAGTGTAATTACAAATGTTCTACAGGATAAATGGTATAAATAATACTTTAAAAAACTAAAACAACACGCTTTATTAGAAAACCGAACTAAAAAAGGAAAAATAATTTTAATTTCCGACACGCTTGGGATAAAAGTAAAGTGGTCAACAAAAAAATCATCTCCAACACATCTAGAATAAAACTAGAGTTATCTACAAAAAAATAATTTTACCATCAAAAGCGTGGAGTCCTTTTTATGGACTTTACGTTTTCTTCTTAGAGACTTTACTATTACCAATATATGTTCATTACCAAATTGTTAATTGATATAGAGAACCACAGCTTTTGATGGTAAAATTATTTTTTTTTGTAGATAACTCTAGTTTTATTCTAGATGTGTTGGAGATGATTTTTTTGCTGACTACTTTAATTTTATCCCAAGCGTCTAGGAAATTAAAATTATTTTTAATTTTTTAGTTCAGTTTTCCAATAAAGCGTGTTGTTTTAGTTTTTTAAATCTATTATTTATTTTTTAGTTTGGTTTTCTAAAAATGTAAATATCTTTAAATTCGATACTATTCTAGTATGAGCTAAAAGTAATACTCTTCTAAAAAATCCTCCGGTCCGGATTTGAACCAGCGACCTATGGATTACTGAAATTATATATCACTACAGTCCACCACTCTAAACTGAGCTACCAGAGGATATAATATTAATTTCTTACAACGACTAAAAAGTCGATAAAACCGCAACCTATTATATATTATTTATGAAATTATTGTATTGTCATTGATCCTTTACAAGTATACAAAGTTTCAAGTCGATCCGATGTTTTTAAGTGGGTGGAAATCGTGTTGAAAGATTCCGTTACATAGATAGACACAGGTCAAGCTAAAATGAAGCGTATAAAAATGAATTCACAGTTATGAGTATTATTCTGAGAAATAAATTATTATTATTATTATTATTATTATTATTATTATTATTATTATTATTATTATTATTATTATTATTATTATTATTATTATTATTTATTATTATTATATTAGCTAATATGAATGCTATGAAAAATTGTAGGTACTATACTGTAATAAATATCTATATGTGACCATATATATATATATTTAGTTTTATTTGTTTAATTCCAGCCCCAATTTATTAGTGTTAATTCATATTTCTTAAAAATATTAAACATGATGAATATTTACTTACCTATAACGGTTCCAGAACCTTCCGAATCTAGCCCAGCACTATCTCACATTACTCTTCGTGCCAAATAATATAGAGAAAGCCAGTTTTCTGGCTACTACTACGATGATACAAAAGACAAATATTTAGAAGCTATAATATCAACCAATGCACACTGTAATCGGGAATTCACTGAACTGTTCTCTAAATTTTAGATCTCGATTACTCACAGATTTTTCGAACTACGGGCGTCACTTGCTCTCCTAACATTCCTCCGATTTCACGTTCGAACAAACAAATGTATACGTAATTATTACTTTTTTTCAAAACATTCACCATCATCTTCAAAGAAATCATTTTCTGGAGATGCTTAATACATTAAGATTTCACAGGGAAAGAATTCCTTGTTTAATTTTCTACAAAATTGTTCCTCAAAATTAAAAAAAAAATACAAAACCTGAATAGGTCATACATGAATCATTTAGTAGTATTTATTCTTTTTAATTTATCCAAGTAATACCAGATAACGTATAAAACAAATTCCTATTGGCTTGTCATTTAAAGACCATTCACATATGTTAATTATCATTTCGCAAAGTTAGAACCAGAGAGTTCAAAATACTATTTTCTCTCTTTTTCGAATATTAAATGGTCATGAAGAGTCATTTTTTTGTAACTACCATTTATGGTTTATCCATACGTTTTATATTCTCTGAGTATTGTGAAGTTCGACCATTTCTATATACAGTCTATTTTACATTCTAGACTTCCAATCGTCTCCTAAAAAATTTAAAATATCATAACTGTACGGTTCTAATCTCTCGATTTCTGATTACTCTTATTAGATTTGTCTATGCCTGATTCGTTTTTATTTATTATGGTTATTATTTTGACTATTTCTATATGATATTTATATGGGCTTACAAAATACAAGAACATGATATTTAGAACTTTCTGTAATGTTATCGATTTAACATACATGATATATTTTTTTTAAATGCCCCAGGTTCATCTTTCGGCATTCCTGGTTTCTCTCCTGGCATTGCGTACTTGTAACCCACTTCTGAGGTTGGGGCGCCTGGAAGGCGGGGTTACGTTGCCCCGATGATATGATGGGTGATGATGATGATTAATGGTGCACCCTAAGCTTAACCTAAGATGAATATGAATGATGATGATTGCGATGGCCATATGATTTCGGGGTCGTTTGGGCCTTAAAGTTGCCCTGACATTTGTCTTACAGGTGAGGAAAAACCCCGATAAAAACCTCACCCAGAAAAACTGTCCCGACCGGGGATCGAACCCGGGCCCGCTGCGTGACAAGGCAGTACGCTACCTCGAGACCACAGCGGTGGACACATACATGATATTGTAGTACTTATGTTACAGTAAAGTGGTGTGAATTTATACCACAGTAAAAAAAAAAAATTTTTGCGCGATAGTGTCGTACTTACAGCAATGACGACCATGATTGAAAGTTCAACATCTTACAGTTAGGGAGATGGCCAACCTAAAATAACTATACTGTAAAAAATAACTATACTGTAATAAAATAACTATAACTGTATTAAATAACTATACTGTAATAAATAACTATACTGTCGATAAAAACTATAATATACTGTAATAAATAACTATATCTGTAATAAAATAACTATAAAAACTGTAATAAAATAACTATAACTGTAATAAAATAAACTATACTGATTTCCGTATAAGTTTATTTTGGTAATCTTTTTACATCTATAATTATTATTTTTATTACTTTTTTTACACATTACAAACCGGAATGTGGGAAGTAAAACCACTGCCCTCTATGATACTATGTACAATTGTAATACAAAAATAATTCAAAAGATAGAGTTAATATATAGTATATGAAACAAATCACTGACATTTTGAAATTAACTGAACTTGATTTGAAACAATATAAAAAACATAAATAAGTACTTGCAGTCCATTTTAAGGACTGATTGCTGTCACGGCCTTCTGTAGTTCATTTAATAAACATTACCCCACTGTTACGTTAGTCAGTTGTTTACAATGAACGCAAATATTGTCCAACAAAGTTGTTGTTATTATTTTACTATTATTTATTATTTTGAAAACAAAAACCCTCGCGCAAAAAATAATGTACAACACACGTTTGTGAAGTGTTTTATAGAATCTCGAAAATTAAAAAACCTTGCTATCGTTCGGTTTTTGAACATTTTCCTCGCTTCTGTGAAAACCACTTTCAACCTCGCATTGTAGGATTTTTTTAAGATTGATAAATGAAGGTAAAGTGATTCCATTACATGCATTAGAAGTCCAATTGGGGTATTAGGAGATTAAAGCAACTATCTTTCTGGAGAGTCAGCAAGAAATATCAACCAGGTTATCAGCTCTGCGTGACGGCCGCCTTTACCCTGAGAACATAAGATCCATTAGAGGCTGAGTCGACCCCAGGGTCATGGTGTGGTCAATAGGTTTAGGCTAGTTTAAAAATTCTAATCCCAGATAAAGAGAATTATTCATTCTGATGGTTTACAGCAAAAATGAAGTTCGTATATTTATTACAAATCTCAAAAAAAGAGAATAAACGCTTTTTGTAGCTGGGGTAAAGAGCTTCAGTTTACAGTATATAATCATTAGATAAGTACAATTACACTGACTATGTAACACACGCCCCAAATGGAAGTCAAGGACCAATCATATTTCAATGAATGTTGATTTACAACCAATCATAATAGTTTTTCACCTCGATTTTATCACTTTCATTTTATCAAGTGGCTCCCAGATTGTATATATAGTGCACGAATGTAACCAGATTCTGCTTGCGAAATATAATAGAAAAACATTCGAAGCAACTGATGATCTTGAAGAAGATTTCCGGACTATAGGCTGTTGTCTTGAGACATCCTTGAGTCTCTGGCGAAACGTCGGGACCACGGCCTACAACCCGAAAATCTTCTTCAAGATCATCATGGCAATTCCGGCCGTGAAAGCCTAAGTCAATACATTCGTAGCAATTCATTATACCACAAAAAAAAGAAACCTTTGTTTGCACTTTCTTAAACGTATTATTTCCCAGGAATTAACGTTGCAGAAAAATATAATTGTCATATTTACCATTCACAGGACATCAGATATTAATTAATAACTGTAAAGTTGTCATTTTTCTCCACTAGGTATCATTCTTACAATATTGCGATTCTAGTTGGCAATGAATATGATCTGGTTGCAGTTATGAACAAATGAAACATAACCTTTCTCATTTGTTTTCAAACATCGCCGTTTACATTAAACATGTAAATATTTTAACATAACTATATGTAAATAATGATTTGTGAGTAAACTGCTTAGTTTTATGTTAAATAGTCCTAACAAATGTCACTCTTGATTTCCAAATTCTCTCAATAAATTCACTCCTCACTTCGTGAGTCGTGAATTTATCGATAATTTGGAATCACTCGGGCTTACTATCATAAATTATTCCATTTTATTTATTTATATATTAAGTTTTTTATCCGCATGTACACTCTGAATATATACAAAATAAATTTCAAGTTTCATATTACATCATCCATATGTGGCTTATCTCATCCTAACATTGTCAGTCACCGCCTAATAAAATACAGTGTGTTCATAATTTACTTCCAAGTTACAATAATTAACTGTATTGATTAATTTCATGAAACTGTCATGAGTGTAAGTTTTAGAATAAAATTCTGGCAGCAGTACTTTTGTTTGGGATCCACACGTGCTTAAGAAATGATAAATATTTCCTCGCATGAGTCACCAAAAGCTTGACTAAAACATCAACCATAGATGAATTTGCTTACTGGAAGAGAATTGATAGGGTCCTAATTCAAATTTTAAGCAAGAATGTAGGACACAGCTTTTAAAGAAATGATGTAAATTCTCGGTATCAAATTATACTAACACACGAACAGACAATGTGGTACAGAGTGTTACAAAGTTTGTTTTAAATTTAAGTATCAAAGCAGGAAAAAATTGTGTATAAAAATGCAATTAACTCTTCTTTACTACGTTAGAATTTAGAATTCAGCAGTACTAAACTCGATCATACTGTTTATTGTTTATTGTTGATAACGTAATTATTAGTATATACGATAATTTTTTATATTGTTATCAGCCTATTCATACAAGATATTTAAATCAGGAGTAGTTATTAATTTAAAGTATTTCCGTTTTAGTGATTCTGAAGAAAAGAAGACTATTGAAGTTTCCTCATGAAATATTTTGAAAAACATTTGAGAGATCGTCTCCTATAATATCTAATAGAAACACAAAAAGGATCATGATCATATATAGATATTATAATAAATTTTTGACATTGAGCATGCAAGTTAATGTGAGTAGAAAAGAATGCCTGGACGGATTTAACCCCGGACCTCTGGGTGGACCCAGAAGTGCGAGCCATTACACCATCGAGCAATTCCATACACCATAGAAAGATAAATGTGTTTGGATGGGATTGTGCCCGAGGGGTAATTGTGAGAAGCACGCTGGGTCCCAACCAGACGGTCCGGGTTCAAAATCCGCCCAGGCATTATGTTTTCTTATATATATATATCTTAGTCCACCGCTGTGTTCGAGTAGCGTGCTTACCTTGTTCACGCCAGCGGGCCCGGAGTTCGATCCCCGGTCGGGCAAGTTTTTCTGGTTAGGTTGGTTATCGGGGTTTTTCCTCACCTGTAAGACATATGTCAGGAAACCTTTAAGGCCCAAACGGTTCCCCGAAATAATATGGCCATCATCATCATACTATTATCATCCCTCAACCGGTGTGGAAAGCAACGGGAAGCTACCACACCTACCATTTCCCTAGTAAAGCTGCCAAGCATAGCATGAAAATTGCGTATGATGCAGGGAAGGACATGCCCTCGTCAGATTTACTATGGATTATTATATATATATATATATATACTGTATGTGTGTGTGTGTGTGTGTGCAGTTAAAGTAACATCGAGTTTTTAATCAGCAATATCGCGACCATTATTGTAGATGTTCACTGATAGGAAAATTTTAAAAATTGCTCTAGCGGTCGGAAGTTTCGATATTAGACAACAGACTCCGTATATGACTACTTAAACATAGAAAATGAGAAGGCTTCTCAAACACAGCAGGGGACGTGCTCGTAGATTGGGTTACTGCACCGAAATTAAAAAATTAAAAAAAACTCGCTCTAGCAGCTTCCTCAAGAATATCAGGGTTGGCCAACACTTGGCACTTTTAAGTCACCGTATACAGTTACCTGTTGGTTTAATACTTGGATATTTTCTCTATTTATTTAAATTATACTATGATGTAATTATATTTTTTCTCGCTTCATATATATACATATATATATATCTTGTCCATATTTATACATTTAATTCGTTATATCTAGTGTAAATCAAAATACATTATAACTATTAATTGTTGTAATTTATACGTGGACTCCTTTATGTTTATGGCATTTAGATGTAACAAGACTATTTTTTACTGGATTTTTTTCAAACTATGATGAGTGGCAGATTAGGCCTATAACTCTGCCGGTAAAAATATTACTATTATATTATACATTATTATTATTATTATTATTATTACATGCAAAAACTTCAAGTCTAGAACAAAGGTCTCTGGACAGTTTTTAATCTGTATACACCCCTATCTGAATCTGCGGCCATAATGACGTATGCTGTTAAAAAATCATAGTTAAATAAAATAAATCTCGTAGATGCTCATTTATTGTATTCTAGCTAAATTACCCTCAGAAACACACAGCATGGCATTTGCAAACTAAATGGCGCCCCCAAAACTGATTTCTTTATTCAGCACTCGTTTAAAAAATGGAGCATGAGTTTACTGATCCAATAATAGAGATGGGCTTGTGGGTGAACTGTATATGGACGTACTGTATAACACTGCTCCTGTAAATCAAGCTGTTTCAAAACAAACTAATCAACATTAAAAATGGATGGTGCCATTCATAATAGAGAGATAGGCTCGCCGCCAACAAAAGTGGTTCGTAATTGTACAATACGGTAACAGCAGTTTTCATGTACCAGGTATGTGTTTGATTGTTATTCTGGGAGGTAATATATGGCTAACATTTCCGATATGTTTTCCTGGATTAATTCGTGTCTTGTCTACTAGTGTACAATGCAGTCGATAAAAACATGAAATTATTAGTTTTTTTTCCTCTTCATGCTTCTCGTGATTATCTCAACAGTTCCCCAAATTCATGTTAAATGCCTATTTCATTAAATAATGTCCGAATTATGTGGTACTGTGAAATTAATAATAATAATAATAATAATAATAATAATAATAACATAATAATAATAATAATAATAATAATAGGGTGCGTGCACAGGCAAACAGTTTTTCGGAAGCTTTTGAAATCCAGAATGGGTAGCAAGCAAGGAGATGCACTATCTCCTCTACTATTTAAATTTTGTACTAGAGCATGCCATTAAATCTTTAGAGAATGAGGATGGGTTAAAACTCAATGCGATTAATAAGTTGTTAGTGTATGCTGAGGATGTAGTATTATTGGCCGATAGCGAGGAGATACTAAAGGACAACACGCACACAAATGGAGTAACACTAAGAAATTAGGACTGGGAAGTAATATCAATAAAACTAAATATGGTCAACACGTAGAAATGGCATTAAATAATGGAAATGGGCAGCTAATGACAAATGAGGGAAATTTTGAGGACGTGGCTGAATTCAAATACCTAGGAACAATAATCACAAATAGGAATGAGATGCACAAAGAAATTAACATAGCTCAATTATGCTGGAAATGCGTGATATTATGCATTGCAGAGACGCTTGATGTCCCAACTCTTTTCAAAAAACGTTAAAACGAAAATATAGAAAACTATTATTCTACCATTTAATACTATATGGGTGCGAAAACATGGACTCTTACTTTAAGAGAGGAAAGGAGATTACAAGTATTTGAGAATAAAGTACTTAGGAAACTTATTGAACCAAAGAGAGACAGGTGAATGGAGAAGACTTCGTCAACAATGAACTACATGGTTCTTTTTATAGGAAGCCACATATAATAAGAACAATTAAGTCTCGTAGACTGCGATAGGCAGAACATGTTGCCCGTATGAGGAATGAAAGACTTGCATGGAAGCTTCTTGTAGGAAAGCAAGAGAGAAAACGCCCAGTTGGTAGACCAAGAATGAGGTGGGAGAATAACATTAACTATGATTTGAGGGAAGTGAATTATACAGGGAATGATTGGAAAGCATCAGCTCAGGATAGGGATGTATGGAAAGCTTATGTCCGCGCGGCCATGAACCTACGTGTTCGATAGTGCCAGTGAGTAAGTAATAAGAATAATAGGCTTCATTCTTCTCCTCTATTACGAATTTCTCTACAATACAGTAGGATTCCTACAACTCATTGTACAAATTATTCCACCATAAATCTCTATTATCTGCATCGCTCTCTGTTAATCCTCTCAACACCATGCTCTTATGCACTCCTTAAACCCACTGTTCCTTTGGTCTTCCCTTTCTTCTGATGTCCTATGGTTAATTTCGTTTAGATTTAAGCCAATTCATGAATGAGACACTTTTTTCCCTCGTCTATAACTTCTCTTGTCCTCGATAATGACACTTGTAAATTTTCCGTGGATTCTTACTTTAAGACAGGAGTTAAGAGTAACGAGTGTTTAATAATAAAGTTATTAGGAAATTTTGGACCATACAGAGAAGAACAGACAGGCGAATAGAGAAGACTACTACAGTGAGCTACATTATCTTTATGAGAAACCAGAAATAATAAGAAAAATTAAGTAAAGGCAGGACATGTGGTACGAATGGGGAATGAAAGAGGGGCATGGAAACTTATTGTACGAGAATATAATGCTCCTAGTAGGCAGGCCAAGAATGAGGTTGAATACTAATATTAACCATGATTTGTAGGAAGTAGAGTAGAACAGATGGTGATTGGAAAACATTAGCTCAGGATATGAATGTATGGAGAGCTTGCGTCCACGCTGTATAATGAACCTACAGGTTCGATGGTGCTAATGAGTTAGTAACGTTTTCGTGTCACCTTTGGATAGATAACATATTCATTCTATTCTCCTTATCAACGAACAATGACTTTTAAGTGGTTGTCACGCGGTTGAATCTGCGGGCATTTTCTACCATGAGATTTGAAAGTATATTATTGATGTACCCTGGAGACGTCACTGGCATCTCGCAGGGTAAGATATCTGTGGGGCCTGCAATCTATATGTCTAGATATGAACTGCAACAAAAGGGGTACCTCATACACCACATGATATACAGTTGTGCCAAACACGCGGCTATCAGAAGACAACTAGAGATAGCCGTGCACTTCAGCAACGAGGCCTTGGACCCTCCTCCTTTGGCGGTTCTGGATGCAGAAAGATAACTACGTGTTGGATCGCGGAGTATACCCAAAAAAGCTCTAAGCACACGAGCTAAAGAAGAGAAGAGAAAACGAGGAAATCAACGATAGAAAAAGTAGAATTATAAACTTAGAATATATTCAATATGTATACTTGATAAATTGTAATATTAAGTTTAGGTTAAGTAGATATAAGATTAATACTTCCATCTTACGTATATTATTATTACAATGGTACAAGAAAACAAAATTAGATTAAGAAAACATAATGTAATATAACTGTAAACACCTTAGAATAAGTTTCAACTAGCCGCACTCTGTAAAGTATAATCAATTACAATAAAGAAATCACGCTATATAATAAATAGGGACAAGAGCAGACCTGGGGATATGGGCATTAAGCCCGAGGAAACCCGGGGGATGGTGGTGGGACTCTTAAATAAAAAAATAATAAAAAAGCCTCTTCCGCTCTACTGACCATTGAGAATGTTTTCCTTGTTACCTCGGAGATGGGTCTTCATATTTATCCCTTGAAGAATAGGTGCATCGGCTGAGGTGGACTAGTGGTTATGCTCTTTGCCTCTGGTCCCGAGGGTCGCGGTTCAAAACCCGGCCGGGGTCGATGGAATTTTTTAGGATGGAAAAATCCAAGGAGCAAGTCCTCCAGGAGGGACTTTAAGCCGCGAGTCTGAAGATTTTCAGGCTCGTAAAAGATCTTTAAGCCAGAATGGAAAGGTCTCTAAGCAAAATTTACAGAATTTCCCCGTTCTAGTACTACTTGGTTTCCTAGATGTCAGTATGAGGCGGAACGCTGACACGGACCACTCAAATAACATCTATACAAAAACAAGTGTAACTAAATTAGCATGGCTCAAATTATTCCCTATATGGGAGAGCGCCTAAATCTCTGTTAAGGGAAACATGGGCTTACAAGATTACAACAAGAAGAATAGGACAATCTTTCGCGTAGTTGTACTATCCGTTGAGGTCTTCACCCGTATCCTGGGCAGGGGCTCTCGTATACCCGATAGACTGGGTCCTTGATAGGACTTTGTCACTAGTACTTAGTGTTCACTTCCGCGACGAGAACGCGCCTGTCAAGAGTTACCCAACTGCATATAGTTAAAGCATTTGTCCCTATAAGCGTTCTGCCGGGTTAATTGGCTTGTATATTTCCAAGGATAAGTCTACTTTCATTGTAAGAAATTAATTACATATTGAGTTACGATACTACATTGTAGAAACGTTACTTGATCGAGAAAATAAACTCATTACGAATGAATCTGATTTTGTTGTTGCATTTCTGTTCATTAATAATGTGTGGAGGATCTTTATACAACTTGCAAGGATATGTGCTGTACAAGGTTGAAAACATGTTGCTCTATGAACTTCGTTGTCAAAGTTATAGGAAGTAGTTGAATATGTTAAGCTTTAGAAAGTAGTGAGATCAGAGGTTACAATACCCGACTTTACAAGCACTCAGTCGATATGGAAAACATCTAGTTGTTATTCAAAACCTGGCAGCAATATATTTCCTAGCATGCATTAGCTCCGCACATGTATCCGTAAGTGCAATATTACAGACAGTCTCAATGCCATATGTGTCGTACTCTTTCAGTAAAAATCTCTTTCAGTAACCATATATCCCAGCAAAATAATTTATAATAATAATAATAATAATAATAATAATAATAATAATAATAATAATAATAATAATAATAATAATAATAATAATAATAATAATAATAATAATAATAATAATAACAACAATAATAATAAAATTAGTTTATAACTGACTATTTTTGAAGACGAATAAATGCGTGTAAATGCACATTTACAAGGCAGCGGGTTTTTCTCTTTTTCGATTCGTGAGGGGAAAATGGGCTATCGCCGGCCGCCGTGCAACGGGGTGACTCGACAGAGAAAGACGCATTATCATCATCTTCTCCATCATCCATATCAAGTCTTAGGCCTATAGGCCTGTTACGATCTAACTGATGAATTTCCTTGGACGGCCCAGAGATCTCTTCCCTGTTGCACAATAACGAAACATGGTTTTGGTAACTATCTGCAACTCATTCGTCGCAAATGATTGATCCAGTTGTTCTGGTATCTATGTATGTATTCAACGACCGGTTCTAAACATAGTTCCTTCAAGATATAATTGCGTTTGTGATCCCATTTGGTATATCCTGCTCCATATCTCACCAATATTATTATTATTATTATTATTATTATTATTATTATTATTATTATTATTATTATTATTATTATTATTATTATGAAAATCTATGAAATTCTCGCTAGACCCATAATCTGTTATGGCAGTGAAGCTTGGACCATCAGAACTCAGGATGATCGTCATATTACAGCCACGGAGATGAAATTTCTGCGACGAACTGCAGGTTATAGCCTTCTAGACCACCAAAGAAATTCAACAATAGCCAGAGAGTTAAACATCGTACCTATATCTGAATACCTCCAAGAATATAGAAACAATTGCCTAGCCCATATTCAGCGCATGGATCGTCACAGAATACCAAAACAAATTCTTCACTACATTCCTCGAGGCAGAAGATCTGTGGGTCGACCTTTTCGGAGATGGCGGGAGACCGTAACGGGCCACTGGGCCTAATACTTGAAAGGACGATGATGATGATGATGATGATTATTATTATTATTATTATTAGTATTATTATATTTAACGAAGCTCTTAAACAAATCTGTACACATTTTAGTCAAAGTCATTATTTCTTTCAGGCTTGAGACACTTTCCCATAAATATAGAACACGGGACCCATTGCTTTAGTTGCATTCCGAAGGAACCCCTACTCAGGATTTTTACGCCATAAAAAATCTGTCCAGCCAGTCCGGGTATGAACCACGGACATTGGAATCGGAGGCTAGAAGGTACCAGGACCGACATTGAATAGTAGTCAGATAATGATAATAATGATGATGATGATGATGATGATGATGATGATGATGATGATGATAATAATAATAATAATAATAATCCGTGGGCCCCGAGTCCTAAGATTCTCACGCTCGTAAAATATATTTAAGCCTGAATAAAGAGACCTCTAAGCAAAATTTACCGACTTTCTTCGTCCTAGAAATACCTTAGTTGCCTGCTAGACGCCTCATGGGTCGATAACCACATACCATTCATGACATCTTTGGGAAATAAGCGTAACTAAATTAACTTAGTCTAGTAACTCCTAACAAAGGAATGGCCAAAGTCCAACATTGGGCTGTTACGTCATTGTTGATAAATTACTATAATCTGTTTTTTATTGTGGATTTGTGATAGTTGGATGGATGAGAAACCCTTGTGGGCTTAATTGTGCCAGAATAAATAAAACATCATCACTATCGTCATTACCATCATCACGATTGTTTAGGCATGTTGGCCTGTTCAACAGGAAGTTTTAAAGTAATCTTTTCATCTTCTTGTTGGCCTTGCTGCAATCATGTTTCCTTCTGGTTTGTACTGCAATAATACTTTTGGAATTCTTCCACATTCCATCTTGTTAATATTCCATTATCCTATACGGAATTCATTTTTTTTTCTGTTATGTTGAAAATGTTTAATTCTTGCCTGATTATGGCATTTTTCACCTAGGGTCGGTTTCACTAACAGAGGTAACTGTATTACGCCAATTTAAGCTATGTATTAGCTATGGGGAAAACTGGCGTAATACAGTTACCTCTGTTGGTGAAACCGACCCCTAGTCTACAAAGTGTACAACCAGCTGTTCTTAAAAATTTAATCTGCTATTTCTATTTGTCTTCTGTCAGCTGTTAATGCCACGATTGTCGGTGCCATGTATCAGTGTCAGCACTACCATTACTTCATAAAATTTCATCTGGGTCTCAGTCCGAAATTGTTGTCTTAATAAGTTCTTCTTATGATATCACATATAATTTTAAATTTATTATTTACCCAATATTCATCATGTCTGTTTTATATGCTTATCATACAAGCTAGGTAATTAAATATATTTCCTCGATCTATAATATAATCTTTTATTACTACACTTTTTATTATTATTATTATTATTATTATTATTATTATTATTATTATAAAACTAATGATCTCACTGGCACTATCGAACCCATATGTTCATGGCCGCGAGGACATAAGCTCTCCACACATCCCTATCCTGAGCTAATGTTTTCCAATCATCGAATGTATAATCTACTTGCCTCAAATCATAGTTCATATTATTCTGCCATATCATTCTTGGTCTACCCTCTGTTTTCCTACAAGAAGCTTTCATTCCCCATTTGTCACAAGTCCTGCCCTTCACAGTCTACGAGACTGTTATAATATCTGGTTCCTATAAAGATCATGAAGCTCTCTGTAAGGTAGTCTTCACCATTCGCCTGTCTCTTCATCTCTCTTCGGTCCAATTTTTTTTTCTAAGAGCTTTATTCTCAAATACTCGTAATCTATTCTCCTCCATTACCAAAGAGGAGACAAGATTACTAGTATTTGAGAATTAAATTCTTAAGACAATTTTTGAACAGAGAGATGAAATATTCCATTATCATTATTATTATCATCATCATTATTATTATTATTACTAAATGGATACCACTATGCAGCTGGACGTCCAGAAAACAGATGGCAGGATGACATCATAAAAGATATAACAGAAATGAACATTTAAAATTGGCCAGTAGATCTGAATGTAGAAAACAGTTGAGAAGGCCAAAACTTAACTGAAATTGTAGTCGCCTATTAGAAGAAGAAGAAGAAGAAGAAGAAGAAGAAGAAGAAGAAGAAGAAGAAGAAGGAGGGGAAGAAGGAGGAGGAGAAGAAGGAGGAGGAGAAGAAGGAGGAGGAGAAGGAGGAGGAGGAGAAGAAGGAGGAGAAGAAGGAGGAGAGAAGGAGGAGGAGAAGGAGGAGGAGAAGGAGGAGGAGAAGAAGGAGGAGAAGAAGGAGGAGAAGAAGGAGGAGAAGAAGGAGGAGAAGAAGGAGGAGAAGAAGGAGGAGAAGAAGGAGGAGAAGAAGGAGGAGAAGAAGGAGGAGAAGAAGGAGGAGAAGGAGGAGGAGAAGGAGGAGGAGGAGGAGAAGAAGAAGAAGAAGGAGAAGAAGGAGAAGGAGAAGAAGGAGAAGGAGAAGAAGGAGAAGAAGAAAGAGAAGAAGAAAGAGAAGAAGAAGGAGAAGAAGGAGAAGTAGGAGGAGGAGAAGTAGGAGAAGGAGAAGAAGGAGAAGAAGGAGAAGAAGAAGGAGAAGAAGAAATTATTACCATTATTATTACGTTAGCTCAGGATAGGGATGCTGGAGAGCTTATGTCTGCGCAGACATGAACCTACGGATTCGATAGTACCAGTGCGTTATTATTATTGTTATTATTATATTAATATTATATTATATTATTATTATTATTAATATTATTAATATTATTATTATTAATATTATTATTATTATTATTATTATTATTATTATTATTATTATTATTATTATTATTATTATTATTATTATTGTTATCATCCAGATAAAACAGAAGTTATAGTGCTCCATTAAAATGAAGATGAGATTGTACGGTTCATCTGTTGTATAGAATAAAAGATGAGAAGGAACATGTGCTTTGAGTTGGATTTCTTATTGAGCAGACACAAGGGACAAGAGAGGTTCCAAATATACTCACTCCAACACAATAACACAAACACACATTTAAATTACATACATTAGTGTAAATTGGTAACATCAACAAATCCCATTTCCTTCAAATTGTATTCAGACGATGGTTTTGAATTATTAAATGACAATTTGCAATTTTTCTTACCTCATTTCTCTCATTACCAGTTCTATTATACTCAGCTATACCATGGAGTAATACGAAGAGGAGAGCAAACTGCGTTCAGTGACATCTGACATTTTCTATCCTGAACTAATTATTATTGTGAGGCGCTCTTAGTTTTAATTAAATAGGCAAAAGTACTACAAGAACAAAGCCAATAAATTAAAATGATAAATCTAACAAAATTATTATATAGGCGCTCGAATACGTATTGCTTTCATTATCGTTATTTTGTATTATTCTATATAAAGAAAAATTGTTTGATTGAAATGTTCATGACTTCAGGAATAGTTTTTTCTTTCTTATTGATAGGCGCTTAAACTTTTAAGATAATATGCCGTTTAATGAAAATGAGGAATGGGTACTACACTGGTAAAGAAATTCCAACCCAGCATTTGTTTTGACTACTGAGAAAAAAGAAGAGAAGAATATAAAACTGGCTTGGGAAAAATTTGGAGTTTAAAAGTCAAACTCCTGGACAAATATATCAGTGTTAAGATGAGATTTGAAATCTTGAAAACCAGTGTTACTGCTGCGTCAGTGTACGGAAGTCAGACATGGACGTTCACCAAAGGTCTAATCCAGGCGATACAGGTGAATCAGAGGCAAATAGAAATAATGATATGGGCATCAGCATAAAGGATAAAATGAAACATTTAATACTAAAAAGGAGAGAATGGGAGACTCAGTTACGAAAGCCAGGAGATTGAAATATAGCTGGATCGGACATACGGCCAGGATGAACCAGTACAGGTGCACTTACGCCACAACAATATGGAACGTGAGACAAGGAAAAAGGAGCAGGGTATACCCACGACATAAGATCTTCTTTTCTTCTACTACAAGGTTTAGGCTATGCAGCCTGTTCCGGCGAAGTTAAAAGTGGAGTCCATCTTCTGCGTGGTCGCCAACATCTCTTGCTCCTCTGGGATTATATAGGAAGGTTCTTTTTGGTATTCTTTCGTTGTTCATTCTCATCAAGTGTTCTGTCCATTCTTATTATTTTCGCTGATTTTATCTTCAATTTTATATATATTTAATTCTTCTCGTATAGTTTCATTCCTTATTCTATCCGCTCTTGTGCATCCTTTCACATTACGTAAAAACAGCATTTCTGCACTCTATATCCTGCTTTTATCCCTTGATTTCATTATCCAATTTTCACTTCCATACAACAACAAAGGAACAGCCATTGTTTTATATAATTTAAGTTTCGTATCTTTCCTTGTGTTCCGACCTAAGGTTCTTTTTATGGTTCCACAAATAGCCTGAAATTTATTTACTTTATTTTCTATATCTTTATTTTCTCTATAAGTTATATCACATCCTAAATATTGGAAATGTGATACTTGTTCTATTATTTTGTTATCCAGTACAATTTTTGATCTAATTCCATATTTACCAATTAATGTCATTACTTTTGACTTATTTATTGATATTTTACAATTTTATCTATTGGCTATTAATTTAAATTTATATGCTAACATTTGGAGCTCATTTTCAGATTCTGCTTAAAGTAAAACATCGTCAGCGAATAATAAAGCATTTATTTTATCTTTATTATCAATTAATATCCTTCATTAGTTAAAACCTTCTTCCATTCTTTTAGGATATCGTCCATATAAATATTAAATAATATAGGCGAGAGTGAACACCCTTGTCGTACTCCTTGGTTTATTTGAAAAAATGTCTTATTTTCAGTCAACTGAGGGTCAATACAAATATTTGTTCCATAGTACAAGCTCTTAACAGTTTCTATAATCCGAATAGGGAGGCCTTTTTCTTTTAGGATATTCCACAATATTTCCCTGTTCACTCGATCAAATGCTTTATCTAGGTCTATGAATAACAAATGTGTTTCTAGGTTACGACATAAGATATTCCCACTAATTTAGTGCAGTGAAGGCTATTTAGTAGACTAGAATAGCAAGAGACAGAGTAGGAAAGAAGTGCATATAGACCTAGACTAAAATACTTCTTCTTCCTTTCCACGATTAGGTCAATGCGACCTGTCCCGGCCTCAAGTCCATCGTTTCTTTAGCCGTCCAAAGGTCTTTGAATCTGTCCTGGTTTCGTATTCGCACTTGTGACTTCTGAGTAATATTTTTTTTTTTACTTGGTGGGTTACCAGCCCAACCGCAAAACCCCCAACATGGAGATCCAGATTTTAATTTCGGAGTTGTCTTTCTCCTAGACAGACTACCTTACAAGGGTACAGAGCTGTGTCTGCCCCGAGCATCTGGTTTTATGGCGCCAGAAACTCGCCATTCACCCTCCATCTTCAGTAAAAACAGTCCCACCACGTGAAGGTAGATGGAGGGATTTGGTAGAGAGAAAAGGACTAACATATTAATAAGGTAATAGAATAAGGAAGTAGTAGTAGTAGTAGGACTTGATTAGACTAAAATTAATATACATACAATGCTACTTACAAATATGGATCGCATGGGCAGTAAGCCGTACGTGCTGTTGACAGTCCGTTACAATAAGTTAAAGTTTGGTAATAATATAACGCAAACAAAAAGAAAAAGCAATAATATTACAATTAGATAACAATACAATTTCATTATACATTGATTTGGTTAAGCAGGAAGTCTTGGAAGCACAATGGCTTAGGGAACGTGGAACAGAATTGTTATTTAGGTTTACATTAGAGAAAAAATATTAAGAAAAAAGAGTATCAATTAACAGGACTGGCAAAAATTGGCAAATCCAATCACAAAGACTAGTTCACGTAGTGATCATCATAGGGCTAGCCCTAACTAGCGGTAGGAGGTCTTTACACTGCATGAGGTTATATATATATATATATATATATATACAGGTGTTACAAAAAACACCAACGGAGATGAGGTGGTATATTGAGATATGTTGATCATTTTTAATAAGGTACCAACATCCGAAAAGTATGAGTTTTCACACTATGAGTAGCTAACTTCTCAAGAGTTGCGTTAGTTGGATTTCAAGACTCAATACTTGACAATACTGTCCCAGTCACATCATGTTTTCAACATACCCACCTCCCATCTCATTGCAGAGGTTACATCGGCGGTGTAGTAATTGACGCACACGTTGAAACACGCCTGGCCTCGTATGAATTATTTCAGCAGCTGCGTGGATTCAGGCTATGAGATCCGTATTTCAATCTACTGGAGTCTGATAGACTGTTTCATGTCGCTCCACACAAAGTAGTAGATAAGGTTAAGATCCGGTAATCTCGGAGACCATGGGACTAGTCCCCCTCTACCAATCCATCGACCTGGATACGTGGTATTCAAATGTGTCCTCACACCGGCATGGAAAAATGAGCTGGAGCTCCGTCATGTTGCAGCCACATTCCGTTGCGAAGCTAAGTATCTCAGGTTCCGTACCTGTGAAGTGATGTCACGTAATAAGTCTTCAAATACTCCGAACTAACACTGATCTTGCGACATAATTAACTAGTCAGAGTAAAAACACATCATTTCCGGATATTGGTACATTATTAAAAATTATCAACATACCTCAATATACTCACCTCCATTGTCGGTGTTTTTTGCAACACCCTGTATATTATTGAGGAAAATCAGGTAGAAAATCTTAGTTTCATAGGCATGGGAGTTTGTACCTGATACCTATCGAATACGAGTCTCAAATGCATCTGCTCGAGCCAACTCGATCGATAAGAAATACTCTTGAGGTATTTTTATTTAATTCTTATTTGTAGATTCTATCATTTAATATAATATCGCTTCTAGTGTTTCTAGAATTGTAATGGTTATACTATTTTCGTAAAGAAAATTACTAATGTTTTACTTAAGGGAGGAAAGGAGAATACGAATATTTGAGAATAAAATTGTTAGGGAAATTTTTGGACCAAAGAGAGATGAACAGACAGGTGAGTGGAGAAGACTACATAACAGTGAATTTCATGGTCTTTATAGGAAGCCAGATATAACAAGAACAGTTAAGTCTCGTAGACTGCGATTGGCAGGACATGTGGCACGAATGGGGAGTGAAAGACATGCATGGAAGCTTCATCTAGGAAAACCAGAGGGAAAACGCCCAGTTGGTAGACCAAGAATAAGGTGAGAGAATAACATTATCCATGATTTGAGGGAAGTAGATTATACAGGTAATAAAGATAGAGATGTATGGAGAGCTTATGTCCGCTCAGCCATGAACCTACCGGCTCGATAGTGCTAGTGAGTTAGTTGAGTTACTTACTTTAATAATATGAAATGTCGTAAAGCACCAAGGGTCCATCATGTGTAAAGTGTCTTAGTTCCACATGTTTTCTCAACATACTGCGGATGGTTTTGGAAATTAATGTGACAATTACAAATTATTCACATTCGTTCTTCCTAACACCTGAGATTAAAATTTCTCAATTAAAATTGCCCTAACCTCCGCGTAATGCATCCGGACAAGCGAGGCAGGCTTGCTATAATATAAACCTTCGTGGTTCACTAACAAACATATTGATTCTTATTTCTCTTACATCCCTCGGTTAGTTTTTGATAGAATGGCTGGAAATATTTGGATGATCAGAAGAATTCTCTAGAATTTCTTCTATTCCTTTTTGCTTTTAGCTTGCACATTTTTCTAACCATTCATCCATTTTTATGTCACTGTCATTCAACATATCTTTGGTTGTCCTATTGGTATCCATTTTCTTATTCTATTCATTACTCTTATGTTATCCATGTGGTCGATATGTTCATCCCATTTTTTATTGCTTATACAGCTATTGACAGCTTCTATTTCACATTCTTTCCTAACATTTCCACTAAATTTATTGAAATATATTCATGTAATTTTTATATGTAAATATTAATATTGGATTTTTTTATTTATTCGTTTATTTACCCTGGTGTAGTTAAGAGGTGTGCCAATATATTTTTTTATTAAAAAGGGCGAATTTTAAAAAGTTTATAAACACCTGAGACGATTACGAAAAAAAAAGAGAGACAAATTTTATTGACTTCGCAGTTCGACCTCTCATGATATAGGCACTTTTTACATGCCACAGGCTATCCGAGCCTTGACTGTGGTACAACCTGTGAGGGACACACAAGGACATGAAGGGAATCCGCGAATGAGTGATGAGCTCAATATCAGATTCTACTCCGAGATCCGAGACAACAAAACCTAAGACGAAACATCATTTACACACATATTCCCACTAAAGATGGCGAACATGATAATGATGATTATTGTTACGAATACATATATTATTTTACATATATATTTTAATTATTTCATAGATTATTTTAATTATTCCATATAAAAACAGTTCGTGAAAAATAAAGCATTTAGACATATTATATTTCAGGAATGTTTAGTACAGTTAGTTACAGCTGGGGGAGCAGAAGCTTAGTATATAAACATTGCAAAATATGGGACTCGTGTCTGTTGAAGAGTGAGCTGATGGGTAAGTCTACATAACATTTTTCGTAATAAAATTTGCCTGGGACAATCAGAAATGGAGTCAAGTATTTTAAATAGTTTAATAATATATTTCTAAGAGTAAGAGTTATTAGAATATAAATTAGGGTATATTCGTAAACCAACATCTCCCTCTCTCGAAATTCAAGAAAGTTCGAATGTAGGTTTTCTTAATAAAAGCTTAGAATAGTTATTTAGGGTTAGAATACTTAGGGTTATTGTAATCATTATTCTCTAGAAATAAAATAGTTAAATTAAGAATCCATTTGTTTACGTTCGAAAACACGTATGTCTTTATAACTAACTCATCCACATACTAACGCTCGGCTAGAACTTCATGCTACCAAAAATCCAAGTCCCGAAGGTCCTTAAGCCCTAAGAAAGCCAACCCGTACTTCGTAACAATTATGTTGCAAGATGATGTCCCTGGACCATTCGGATTAATCATGTGTATAATTAAATTAAATTTAAATATATTGATTTTCTGAAAATTCTGTATAGTATTTTCTAAAATAAAATTAATTGGAATTTTTTATATCTAAATAAATGTAAAAAAAAGGCCTGATATTAACTGGAATTTTTTTATATCTAAATAAAGAAGGCCTGATACGTACTTGAACTCGGGATTTCTTGAATACAGCCCTAAACGCTAATCTCTGAGCTAACTTTAAGTTTTAATAATCTATTGTAAACACGTAGAGGAAACAAAAAAAAAAAGATGAATGACAGATTTATGCGAGTTCTCTTGGTTCATATTTCAGAATCACGTAGACATGTCTTTCTAAACCACTTTAGATGTGGACAACTGTTTCTCTATAGAAAAGCAAGCAGCCTCCATCCCGGATCAATTTGTGTATTCTAGTTCTCATCTTGAGGGATGTGTACTCACCACACGATATCCTCAAACCAATCTTATTTCCATCAGGGATATACTACTAGATGTGTACTGAAAGGTAGATTTATCTGCTCCATTAGGGCGCAGTGGGAAGGGTTGGATGGATGTCTGTTTATCGGTAACCGATTCCTTTTCCGCCCTCAAGTTACGATGTCTACTTTGGACGCCAGATGGCAGTGCGGTCGAGACATATCGTGCCTTGCTTTTTTATTAAATGGCGGGAGAGTTTTACCCTCCCAACAACCCCGTGTTCCTTATATTCCATTTCCTGGCTCGGGGTTGAAGTGAATGCCGGGTAATGATGGTGTGTTAGTGGTTCCTTCCTGTTGAACAATTCAGTGGAACCGCAGCAGAACACAAGAGATTTAGATGCTAAAATGCTACAAGAAAGTGCTTTCGAATGAGAGTTATTTCAGATTCTATCTCCTTTCTTTTTTCCTACATTCTCGTCTCTTTTCTTCTCTTCCTACGTCTCTCTAAAAGTTTCGATTTGTTGACCCTCTTAACATCCAATTATTTACGTTTTCCCTAGAATCGTTCATAAATTAAAAACAAAGACAAAGAGCGTTCTAAATTTATCATATTAGGCCTATATTCGAATTAAATATAATAATTACCAAGTAGCCTAAATTTCTCACGAAGTCGATTTTATAATCCAATTGTAATGGTTTACGGAATTCATATTTATTTTTGTTAATTAAATCACATGTGTGCTATTATTCTGCGAGAAAACAAACATGGTGAACGCTAAAGCCAATTTAAAACTTTGGCTTTTAGATAAACCCCAAATTCTAATTGCCATATTTCACTAATTTTAGAGTTAGCTTTCTTATTTTTTTTGAATAGCATATACCGAGTTTCGTTGAGAAAAATCCAAACTTTCGCGTCAGTTAACCCAACTTCTAACCGTCCAATTTTGCTGGTTAAAGTACTGGACCTTAATTTATGGTTTTTTTTGTCCAATGTTACCTGATTGTCTTTTATGGCATTTCTGGCTTTCTTCTCTGGCACTGGAGGAATTTCAATCCATTTCTTAGATTGAGGCACCTAGAAGGCGGAGTTACGTTACCCCGATATCATGATGGGTGAAAAATGATAATGAAACGCCAGGGAAGTTCTTAACCAAGTTTCAGACCATGGGCAACCACCCTTTAAGGAAACATTCCTATGGTCTGGCGGAGAATCGAACCCGGGACCTCATGAACTATAGTCAGAAAAGCTGACCACTATCCCATGTAGCTGGCCATATATATGAGATGAAAAGAAAAATAAATGCCTTAACAGGGATTTTAACCCAGGACATCTAATCTGATACGTTAGTGCGCTACCACCTATGCTACCCAGGCATCCTAGCACAAACATTTATCCTCAATAAGAGAGGTAGCGGGATCTCGATCTCACTGCTCTTGTGACTTCTATAAGGAGTAAGCTTACCTGTTATAGAAGCCACAAGAGAGCAATGAAGAAAGAATTCCCGCTACATCTCTTGATAGAGAATATCCATCCATAGTAATTCTGACCGAAGGTAGGTCCTTCACTGCAATCAAAGCATTTTCATGCTATGCTTACAGCTTTACTAGGGAATTGTAGGTGTGGTAGCTTCCCGTTGATTTCCATACCGTGAAGGATGATGATGATGATGGCCATATGATTGCGAGGACCGTTTGGGTCTTAACGTTTTCCCGACATTTGTCTTACAGGTGAAGAAAAAAACCGATAAAAACCTCATCCAGAAAAACTGCCCCAACCGGGGATCGAACCCGGGCCCGCTGCGTGACAAGGCAGCATTCTACCTCGAGACCACAGCGGTGGACAGATAGAGAATATATATAAAGGAAATGTAAATATTTGTGCTAGAATGCCTGGATGGCGCAGATGGTAACGCAATAGCGCATCAAGTTAGAGGTTTTGGGTTCAAATCCCGGTTTAGGCATTTATTTCTCTCTTCAAGACACATTTGACCTTCATTGTTAAATGTCAAAATTTAATTATAACATCGATATATATATGGTATGATAAGAAAAAAAAATGCCTGGACGGGATTCGAACCCGGATATCTGAGTCTGTACCTCAGCGTGATATCCATTACACTACCAGGCGAATCCAATTCAAACACTTATTTTTCTTATATATTGTATTATATTCTCCATTATTACTAGATGTCGCGAGAACTCGGTCTTCACTGCCATCTAGCAGCTGACTGTAACAAGTAAGCAAATTAAACAGAATATTTTTTTATAATATATATATATATATATACACACACACACATACATAGATGCATTTTTTCATGGCCATTTTCAATATCTAGTAGCCTATTTAGAATTGATGAAGATGAAAAAAAAAATCAAATAGGCATATATTTTCATGCTTACATCTCAGCAATTCGGAATTTGCTAAAAACCCGGTAAGCAAGGAATCATATTTAAATAACATCGGGCGTAAGAAGCATGTCGTTATCTGCTAAGCTTAGATATTTTACGTGATGTCATTGAAAGACAATTCCCAATTAGAATATCCATTGATATAATGGAATGCGTCGACATAAATCCGGTCTCCTCAATTAACTCTAAGTGCTGTATCATCTGTCATGAGTTGGGAGACTGAGAAACATCCCCACCTAATCATCGAATTTCACAAATTGTTCTCCAAACTTAGCATAACATATCTATTACTAGTAATCGGTCAAGTTAGTAGCATAACTGGAATTCTCAGCTAAATATAACATAACAATGTTTCTGCACATTTTATGTTAGTGATCTACTGCGTCTTATCGAGTTTTGTATCAACCGGTATGAACCCGATTATCTGTTGTCTTTAACCAACTCGGTAATTGACTCTATGGAACTCGGAGGTCCTTAAATTACTTTCCTGAGCTAATGTTTTCCAATCATTCCCTAAATAATTCACTTCTCTCAAAATATAGTCAATATTATATATATCTCACTCCTGGACACTTTCCTTCTTGTTTTATTAGATGATATTTCCATGCCATTTTCATTATAAAACATTAATCGTTATATTGTATTTATTTATATATAGAATTTTAATGTTTACACATATTTCTGTGCCTAAAGTTTTATTTTTATTCTCCACTCGTCTCTCTCCATCCAATCCATGTCCTACAGTCCTCTTGCTCTCATTCCAGTTATTCCTGCATCCACGAGTTTCGAGGTCTTCCTCTCCTCCTTCTTCCAGGTGGACACCATTCCAATGTTTTCCTGGGTAATCTTTCTTCTTGCATTCGTCGTACGTGCCCACACCAATTTCATTGCTTATACCGTATATAATTTACTATTAAATAACCAATATTAATTTTTCTCTTATGACAGTATTTCTTATTTTGTCTAATTTGAACAACTTGCTGCTCTCCTCGAGAAATCCATTTCCGTCGACATAAGTTTTTGTTCTAAGTTTAATCTTTAAATAATACATTTAGTAGTATGGATTTTTATATATTTTTATAAAGAATATATCTCTGATTTCTTGGAGCTAATGAATGAATAAATTAATTGTTTTAAATGTAGGCCTATTAATAATCTCCTATTACATTTCCCTTTCCTCTTAAAATATGAAACTATGATTCCCATCCATAAAATAAATAAACGTTTATTGGAATTAATAACAAATATATGTGAGATACATGAGACTCCTCTCATCCTAAGTTCTCCCAAATTATGTTAAACAAAAATATATAAAACAGTTATTCTTCCAGTTACGGAAGGTCGAAGGTTCAAGTCCCGGTGGGGTCAGGATTTTTAAACTGACCAAAAATCTTCTGGCGGCACTATGGCCCTGGGGTCGACTCAGCCTCTAACGGAAATGAGTATCAGACGCTTGTTCTGGAGGTAAAGTCGGCCGTCACGCAGAGCTGACAACCCGGCTGACATCAAGTGCCGATTGTTTAGAAAAAGTGGGAGCCTTAACCTCCTACTATCCAAAGGGCCTCCCGAGGTCTGTAGTGGGATCACTTTACTTTACATACGCGGATACGAACATGGTACCTTTCACTAAACGACAAGAAAGGTTTACGAGTGTTTGGGGAACCTTTTTGGGCTAAAGAGGGATGAAATACGAACATGGCCTCTTATTGCGATGAAAAACGTTTAAGAGTGTTTGGGGAAATTTTATGGAGGGACGAAAATACAGGCGAATGGAGAAAATTTAATAACAAACTACAAGAAATGTATGTATGGGAACCAAAATGTAATAATAGTAGTTATGTTTCTAGTAGATATGCAGGATATGTAGGCCTACGAACGAGGAATGAAAGAGGGACATATACAATTTCTATAAGGAAACCAGAGGGAAAACACTCAGTTAATAGGCTAAGAATGAGATGGGAGAATAATATTACATAATCAGAATTTGAGGCAAGTCAATTATATACGGATTGATTACGATCCATTAGATCGGGATATGTATGTATGGAGAGCTTGTCTATGCGGCCATGAACTTCTGGTTTGATATTGCCAGTGAGTTAGTTACATTATCTTTATGGGAAACTATATGTTGTAATAAGTACAATAATTTTTCGACTGCGTTGTTAGTGCATGTGGCATGAATGGGACATCACAGAGGAGAATAATAATAATAGTATTAATAATATTAATAATAATATTAATATTAATAATAATAATAATGTTTTATTTATTCTGGCAGAGTTGGCAACTTCATACAGGAAGGCAAGGGGAAAGTACGCAGTAAGTAGGCACGAAACAGGTGAGAGAATAACGTTAGCCAATCATGATTTGGTGAAGGTGATATATATAGAACGATTCAAAATACTAGCCCGGATAGGAATTTAAGGAGAGTTTATATCCGCATGTCCAGCGCCGTAGCGGAGTGGTATAAGGCAAGTTGCCTTGGCGCAGAGCTATGAGATTTGCCCTGGTTCGAGTCCCCATAAAGATTGACATTTTTTATGGAATTTTGCCCAGTATAGGACCGGTGCCCACACAGTATCATGAGGAATTTGCATACCTACAATGCATAGTGTTCTAGGTTAGGAAAACCAGATATACCGGCTGGAGAACCAACATACTGACTAGGCTTACGTGTCATTCCTATACTAAATAGATATGTTTTTCAATCTACTGATGAGGGAGATAAAATACAAATATATATTTAATATATTTATTATATTTGACTTCCAATGAAAAAAGTTTATATCTTACAAGATAAATATTTTTATAGTAATAATTATAACGCTGTTTATTAGGATTCTACCTAGAATTGTAATAAGTCTTGCCTCAATTCTCTCAAAAAAAATGAACGAAGATCGAGAAAAATAATCTCTATTCGAATGCGGATTTGAAATATTCCTTTGTTATAGTGAGTAAGTGTATAAAATATATAGTGGATCCGTAGACTACCATTTCATCCACACTCGCGATTAACATATGTGGATGTGAGACAGGCAGCCGGCTAGTAGACCAAGAACCTTCTATGCTTGTCGCACCGTGCAGTTATTTTATCCGAATAGCTATGAACCTCCGGGTTCGATAGCCTGGGTGTGTGAGTGAGTTATGAAGTGAAGAATATAGGAATGCAATTATGACGATTTATCGAGCATGTCTAAATATTTCTCAATATTAAACTTATTTAATGAGAATCAATATGTATGCAGCAAGATTTAATACACGTATTTGTAACAATTAAGAAATCATTAAAGTGTTTCTATGGTATTTGATAATATCCGTTGCGTCTGAAAGGGCGGCAAGAATTGGATATCTCTCAAAGTGCACTTTCCTTTTGTTGTCTTCACAGTGAAAAATTACCCTCATTTGATTCAGGAAGTCAATAAAACTCTCTTTTTTCACCTCGCGGTTATTTTTTTGCGACCCAACTACATTCAGTACTATCCTGTAAAGTGTATTATTACACAAATTCCTCGTGACGCATAAGAATTTTTTTTTCGTTTATACTGTTTTTCTTTTTTGTTTTACCTTTTTTTCTTTTTTGTTTTACCTGTTTTTGTTAAATTTATTTTATCCTCACATAGACACAAAGGAAGGACACACACCCAGACCCAGGGTGGAGATTTAAAATCCCCTACCCCGCCAAGAATCGAACCCGGGTCGCCGCAGTGGAAGGTAGGGACTCTACCGACTACGCCACGGCGACGGACAAACTTTTGCCGGGACCTGGATTCGAACCGCGGTCCTCTCATTCTCCAGTCCCGTACTCTACCACTGAGCTATCAGAACTAGCCAAAATAAATACTATCTACTAAATATTATCTTCTTCTTCTTCTTCATGAAATTAGGCCTTTTGGCCTGTTTTCACATCAAGTGGGATTTAATGAATCCTCCCATCTAGTAAATGGGCGTCCAACATTTCTATGTCCTATTGGTTTGTACTTTTAGTAACAGCTGAGGGATTCTATCTGTAGGCATTCTCTTGACATGTTCATACCAGTTGTTTCTCACACGTAATCTACTGATCAAACAATATACAACATATCTGTTGTTTCATGGATTTAATATGTTTTTTCCAGTATGTTACTAATATTGTATATTTATTGTTATTGTTGATGTGCATTGCAATATGACATTCCCGCATACGATCTTGGTTCCTATAAAAACAAAAGAAATCTCAATACTTTAAAAATGACTAATGGTAAGGAAAAACATTTTGAAATATTGATAGTGATACTGCAATTTGTATTAATTTCGGTATTAATTCATCACATCCAGCTTTCCACGCCTCTTCTATTTCATCGTCACTGCACACATAGTCTAAAACTTTCTCCATAATCATAAATAATTCCCAGATTAAATTGGCTTTACAGTTTTAACATGGCGACATGACCAACAATGTTTATTATTTCTCCATAGCAACACATATAGCCGATTCAGCTTCTAAAATCTAACATTTATCTTCAATTATATTTATTAATATTTTAGCTAATATCTTAATTACTAAAATAAATACACATATTGCAAAAAAATAGTATGCAATACTCAATGGTAAACACATAACGGAATCTCGGAAATTAAAAAAAAAAACCTCTTCCTCGATCCGTATCAAGTGTTTACCACACTCTTATTACAATGTACTATTACATAACTGTGCTTCATGCTTATATTTTAATTTTACTTCTGTTAAAGTTAGGTGCCAACACTGTATAAACATTGAAGCGGTATGTGGTCCTATACCATTTATAATCAGTACTACATATATTAAATATATCAATAATTCATTTTAACTATAATACATAACATATTCATAACTTATAATAATCTTATTTTAACTCTTCAAACTAAAAATGTCTCATAATTTATAATAATTTTATTTTAACATTAACTAAAATTCCTAACATAACTTTAAATATGGGTGTAACACGGGATTTACCTATGAATAACACCGGTTAACATGATTTTTTTCTCATGAGTACTGTAATATCTGGGTGGTCGATTCCTTCTATAATTATAAGGATTATTTTTAAAGTATAAATAATAATCAAAATAAGTAAGAGTTGTGTCAGGAGGTGAAGATCGTCTTGAAGTTCTAGTAGATATCTGTAAATTTATAGATTAGGAATCAACCCCAGGAATTCTTCGGAAATGTGGTTAGTAGATAGGATTAAACCTAACTATAAGAAGACACAGCGGAGCAGTAGTGAGAAACAAACAGACTTTAATACAAAAAAACGTGAGACAGGGTATCGGTAACACCGATGAAAAAAACTGTCTAACTTACAATCATAAGTTTCATACATATATACCAGTTGAGTAATGACGTAGTTACAATGTATACGTGAGAATCAATTTGGTTGTATTGTACATGTAACCAGATTCTCCCTTTCTGAAAAGCATATTGAATGCGCTTAACCTATGACCTTTTAAAAGCTAAGTCATCATTAGGTAAGACTACCTATTGTGTAACAATCCCTTATACTGCATGACTTTTCCAAATAACTACAAAGGTAATACCTATTTAAATATTCATGACAGAATTCTTTAAAATCATTCTTCAGCATATTTTAACAAAAAAGATCAATTAGGTCAATAATTGTGTTAATTTAGGACAGTCATACATTATAATGAATGTTCATATTATAAAATATATATATATTATGATATACTTCAATATATATATTATGATATACTTCAATATATATTACACTCTTCCCCCTATAGAAAGTTTTGAATTACATAATTCGAAACTTTACTAACGAAATTTTTTATTTTTATTTCTAGTTCTATGCGCAATACTATCTTTATCTTCTTCATCTTTTGGGGATACATTCTGTGGACAACTGGGGTCTCTAATTCTTTCTCCGATAAGCGGTGATGACTTGAGGGACACGACAGGTGAACTCTCATCATTACCTGTAGTTTTAGTGTATACTACACGATCATGCCCAGAGTAATTATGTATGTTAACACACAGCCTCTCGGTCGTCTCCTTCCAGCATTTTCTTGGAGTCCATTTATCCCATAACCAAAATATTAAAGTTCTGTAGCTCTTACAACAGCAAATGCAACAACAACAAGTCAAGGTTACGAATATGATCGTACCCATTACAGAACTCCATGTGGTTATATGTATATACCACTTCGAATAATCATTTTCTTCTTGCTGTTTTATTAACTTACCTAAATCATCGGCCTTCATACTGGCCATTCTCAAATCATCTACCGATGACATTAGGTTAGACATAGGCATGTCCAATTGTAATTTCTCGTAGTCGTTAGTTTTATCCATATCAAAGCAACAGTCGAAGTCAAGAGGTGCTGTCGGTATAAAATCTATGGTTAAGTTACTTACCAAATTACTCATGGCATGTAAGGTTACGTGGGCATTAAAAGCCTTGCAATTCTGTCCTAGCGATAATTTACCTTCCTTTTCAATATTGAGTTGTGTTGATTTGTCGCCACATAACACAGTCATACGATCTGGTTTTGGGGTGACAAATAACCATTCATTAGATAAATATAAGGGAATCCAGTAGGATTTGTTCAATGTGAAAATTCTAGTCTCGCAACTTTTTGGAACTTTAGTGGTGGATGGATGAAGAAGTGAAGCTTCACAATCAGCTTCAGGGGTGTACAAATAAATCGGTATATTTTCTTTACATACATAATGCAAAAGATTAGGACGAAAACATCCTGTTAGTTCATTAGTTTGTCATTTTTCCGTAATGTTGTCTCAACGGGTCACTGAAAATATATTCTTTGTTTGCGCTTAGAAAAATGTAAATATTACCTTCCTTCTTGACAGGAAAAGGAAGTGTTTTATACAAGTGATACGGAGTAGGAGAGAGAAGGGGTATTTGTAATACATATACTAGATATTGTTTATAAGAATAGGTGTGAGGTGTAATTAAATTTTGAAGTTCTGAAAAAGAAAAATTAGGGTAGTCCAGACCAGTTGGTAGCGTTTGGGCTTTCATAACATTCTTAATTCTTTCCACCGTAATTAATTGAGGTTGAAGAGTTCCTTGCTCTGCGTGTACAAATGCGTCTATAAGAAGCTCAAAAGAATGCTGGCATTCTTCCACACCTCTAAGAGAAATCCTTATTTGTTCATTGGCTAAACTAATACCTTCTATTTCCTTCTGCAGTGCGTTAATCCTATTAGTGGTATAATTATTTAATTTTATTAAACCATTTTTTAAAATATTTTCATTCCGGTTCACCCTTGCTATAGTTAAGTTAACTGAATTAATGGTTGATTTAATCACTGTAATTTCATCCTTTAGAATATGCAAAAATTCTGCCTGTTCCTTCTCTAACTGTGAAATGTGCTTATTATATTCCTCTGCATCAGATTGAGTCAGAGTACCGAATAATATCTTAGCAATATCTCCCATAAAATTTAAAACGCCTCTCTTGCTTCTAGTATTCTGTTCATTAGGTGTTTTTAAATATTCTGTGACTAATTCTTTAAATTTTCAACATACCTGACTTTTGGTTTTACAAAGTGATTTAAACTCCCACAATCTGTCAAATGATACCACTTTTCTCCCTTTATCTTATCACAATAATCAGTTATCAACCTTAAATGATTTTTTGTCTGTTTCCAAAGATCTCTAGTTGGTTCCAAGTTTATATAACTTACCACTTTCCATTGTATAGGGTAAAATTGTATAATTCCTATCTCGTCAAAGTACACACCGGTCCTTCGAATCCAGAGCTTTTACTTCTTGAGCGTCTGTAAGCTTCCCCAACCAAAATGGTATTAACATTTTTAGCGTTACCCATGTGTTATGAAGTTTCATTTTCGTTTCCCTGCAAAGGAAAATATGGCTTTAATCTATTTGAATGTACCGTCTCATATTTGCGTTTACCTAACTTTTGTATTATCACGTTGTGACCTTCAGTAGTCTTAACCTCATATGGACCTTTCCATATTGGATCTAATTTATTCCTATTTTCTACTCTGAGAAGTACTAGATCATCCTTCTTGAATTCAACATAATTGCTTTTCACACGCGATCGTTGTAGTTCCTTAAACTTAATAAGCCTTTCTCTAGCTATCTCATGACAACTTTGCAATTTATTCCGTACATTTAGAATTAATAAATCGTCGTAATTATATAAAGGTTGTGATTTAGTTTGTAAAATTCCTGGGATATTTACATTTTTCTTCCATACAATAATTCATAAGGAGAGTATTTAGTAATACTATGGGGGGTAGTGTTGTACGTAAAACTGGCGAAATGTAACCATTTGTCCCAAAATGGTTTCGGCTCCTCCTAGGATTGCAAAAACACCGTAAGTAGTTTACTAAGGTCTTATGAGTTCGTTCTAGAGCTCCATTATCCTTTCAGGGTGATAAGCAGTAGTGCTTAGTTTCTGAATCTTAAATAGTTTACATATTCTTTTAAATAAATCTGACATAAAATGTGTTCCTTGATCAGTTAATATGAATATCAGGAATCCCAACAAATTTAAAATAACATTGTTTACGAAAAGCTTCTGTCACTTCTTCAGCTTTTTGTTCCTTTAAGGGTATGACTATTAAATATTTACTTAAGTTATCTTGACAAGTTAATAGAATTTTATGACCTCTCTCGGTTAGCGGAAGTGGTCCCACTACATCTAAATAAATTTTTATCCAAGGTTCCTTTTGTGTGTCCGTGACCTCTAAAGGTTGTTTTACTTTCTGCTTCTCGTCTTTATTAAATTGACAAATCTTACAAGTTTTAATGTAATTGGTTACGTCTTTCTCTACTCCCGGCCAAGTTATGTATAATTTAATTCGATCGGTAGTTTTATTGATTCCAAGATGTCCTCCAATTGGACAGCTGTGAAATTCCTTGATTATTTCCTTCTTACGATCCTCAGTTAAGTGCGTATTATCCAAGGTGCACATTCTACAGGGTGTCTACTCAAACTATCTGCGTTTACGTGTCTTTTACCTGCCCTATAATGAATTTCGAATTCAAATTCTGAAAGTTGAAGTTTCCAACGTATTAATCTCGAACTAGGGTCTTTCACTTTAAATAGCCAGACCAATCCTTTGTGATCTGTCACTACTTGAAATTTACGTCCTAGTAAATAAGGTCTAAAATGTCTGCATGCCCATACTATTGCTAATAGTTCCTTTTCTACAGTGCTGTAATGCGATTCGGCTTGATTTAAAGTCCTGCTAGCGTAAGCAATGGGTTTATCATCTCCTAACGTTCCTTGACTAAGAATTGCGCCTAAGCGTATCCACTCGCGTCTGTCGTTACTATAAGGTTTGTGTGAAATCTGGATACTGTAACAACGGAGCTGTCGTTAATTTATCTTTCAATTTATTGAAGCTATTCTGTTCCGTATCTTCCCACTTCCATTTTTTATCTTTCTTTAACAATTCAGTCAGAGGTTTTGCAATCGCACTAAATTCTTCTATAAATTTTCTGTAATATCCTGCCAAACCTAAGAATGATTTATGTCTTTAGGTGTCTTTGGAGTTGGAATTCGGTAACTGCCTGTATCTTATTCGGATCGGGTTTGACACCTTGAGCGGTAACCACGTGTCCTAGATATTTTAATTCTTCTCTCAAAAATTCACATTTATCAGGCTCGATTTTTAAATTGTGTTTCCGTAACTGATTTAAACACTTCCCGTAATTTTTTATTATGTTCTTCTAAGGTTTCGCCCATTACTAATATATCGTCCATGTACACAAAGCATCTATTGCCTATTGAGTCTTGGAGTACCGAGTTCATCATCCTTTGGAATGTAGCTGGTCCCGACCTAACTCCAAAAGGCATTTTCTTGTTCGAAATGTCCGTTAGGGGTGCTAAAAGCGGTTTTACATTGGTCTTCCTCAGCGATCGGCACCTGAAGGTATCCACTTGCGCAATCTACTGCTGAAAAATATCTAGCCTTTCCTATTTTGTCTAATATATCTTGTATATTAGGAAGAGGATAGCTGTCTCCTACGGTTACTTCGTTTAACTTTCTAAAATCTATACAAATTCGCCACTTTTTCTTTCCAGAAGCATCTTTCTTTTTAGGTATTACTATTAGTGGAAAATTCCATTCGCTCTTACTATGTGCGATAATACCGTCTTCTAACATTTGTGTAACTTGTTTGTCAATCTCCTCTTGATGAGCCTCTGCTAACCTATAATTCTTCAAAGTTATAGCTCTTCCTTTAGGAATTGAAGGTGTGGGTATGGAATGTGTAGCAGCTGTTGTTGCTTGTTAGTCTATCTCCCGGAAGCTTAAATATGTCCGCGTATTCTGGTGCAAATGTTTCGTATACTATGGGCTCCTTCTTTCACGTGTTCAAGTCTCAGATTTTTATTTAATAAATCTAATCTTTGAGGTACGAAATTTCAACTGATACTTCCTGTTCCTTACTTATTTGAGTGGGCGGTTTAACTAGTTCTGGTATTTTCTTTATTTCTGTGCGTCAGCTGTTAAATTAATTACTAGGCATGTGAATGTCTTATCACATTTGTTTATCCCGTTAGCGCAAATTAGCCCTGGCTGTAAAATTTGCCGTTCTATGAATCTGTTCCCTCTTTCGTTCGTAGGAAATTCCATTAAATTTTCACTATACGGAGGAATAATCATCTTTTTTATTTAACATATAACCTTGTTCCATGAGCCAGTCTTGGCCTAAAATTATATCTAAATCTCTGGGTAATTTATCTACTATATGACAATTAACAACTGTATGATTTTTCACAATTATTCAATACTAATTGAGTTATCCCATTTACTTTTATAGAGTTCCCACTAATACCTTGTATTTTCATATTACAGTTATCCTTTATAACGTTTCTCTTTAGTGATGTTTCTTTAACTAATGATATTTGTGCACCAGTATCTATCAATACTAAACCTAGGCCATTTTTTAATTGTTCACTTAGGATATACATCTCCCAGGGTCTCGGTTCATAACCAGAGGCGTCCCACTGATTAATAGCATTAAGAGTCCCTACTTCGATCTCACAACACGCTGTCTCCATTGAGGTAGGTTTGGTGTCCTTGGATTTTTCCTTAAATCCACTATCCCAAGTTCTATCCCTTGTGGACGACTCGTAGCGTTTCCCTCTATTATTCCACTGTTTCGAGCCTACAATCTCCTGGCGTTTCTCTCTATTATTCCACTGTTTCGAGCCTACAATCTCCTGGCGTTTCTCTCTATTATTCCACTGTTTCGAGCCTACAATCTCCTGGCGTTTCTCTCTATTATTCCACTGTTTCGAGCCTACAATCTCCTGGCGTTTCTCTCTATTATTCCACTGTTTCGAGCCTACAATCTCCTGGCGTTTCTCTCTATTATTCCACTGTTTCGAGCCTACAGTCTCCTGGCGTTTCTCTCTATTATTCCACTGTTTCGAGCCTACAATCTCCTGGCGTTTCTCTCTATTATTCCACTGTTTCGAGCCTACAGTCTCTTGGCGTTCCCCAACCACGCTAGGCCCACAGTCACAGAACCCATTTATCGGCGTTCTAGTCAACTTATGCAGTTCGCCTTGCGACACTGCCCAACAAACACTGTCATCTGGGGATTCGTTTGCGTCACTAACTATTTTAGCGGCTTTATCTATCCTATCCTTAAACTTCTGATCAACTAGTTCAGGTAATTCCCCTTCCATATTTACCCTAGTATGATCCCTCAGGCACTCCATGAGTCCTGGCGCGCAGTCAGACGGGAGGATTACCTGCGACTGCTCAGGTAACCCGAATTCTCGTTTCCCTGGCGGCCTCCCAGAGCTGCTCTGTCCCGTCCTCCATGCCTACGGGGTTGCGGTCTCTTACCACATTCTCTACTAATGTGCCCTATCTCATTACAATTATAACACCTTATTTCTTTTGTGGCCAGGTTAACCTCTCTCTTTATCTCTGATCCGTACGGTCTTCTAAATTCCCTTTTTACTGCCCCTGTGATTGGATTGTCCTTGTCCATTTTGATTACCCCTAAATCTCGTGGACTTTACCTCGCTTTCTTCCTGTAATGCGGTTTCGATTAGTTGCGCTAATGATTCTTTTCACCCTTAGCCTTTACATATACTTAATCTTATCGTCCTTTAACCCTGCTACGAAAGTTACCTTTTAAAAATTCTCCTATCAGCTGTAGGCCTCCTTCTACATATCTCGAATTATCGCGTCTTTCTAACCTCTCCAATCTATTTCTGACTTCTCTTCTTAAATCCATGGCTATTCCATCTAATCTTGAACCCCACTGTGCAACTGTTTCATTTGTACTTTGTTTTGAATTAAAGAGTATTCCTGCATAATATTCTAGCGTTCTCCTTACAGAAAAGTTCTCCTCCAATATTGCTTTAACTTGAATCCAAGTTTCTCTCTCTGTCCTAGCTAAAAGTCTATCTTTAGCGTCTCCTGAAATTTTGGATTCTATAAATCTTAACAATAAGGGTTGTTTGGTTGGATGGACTACCTGAACCGCAGCTTCTACTCCTTCTATAAATTCTCTTAAATGTTTGGGGTTTCCATCGAATGTTCGGGGTATCAACTTAACTGCTTGAACTACAGGGATATAGCTTTCCTCGCTAATATCAATATCGCCCTCGCTAGCCATAATGGAATTGGACTCACCTAAAGAAAGATGTAGGGTGGTCTGAGATGCACAGTTCAGAGTCGTAGTGATGGCCTTCAGCTCCCCTCAGGGTGCGACTCCTCTCGCGGTGCAGGCTGCCAACGGCTGAACACCAAGGACGTCCCTCGAGCGCGTCGGTGGCTGCTGGTGTTGGCCTCAGGACCACTGTCTGCTTTCCTCTGGTGCGTTTACGGGTACCACGGCGCCTGTGGATTACTCTGGAGCGTTGATCCCTCGAGATAGGCTCTGAATATCTGGGACTAATGAAGAGTCTCTCCAGCTCGTTCGCACCTTCGGATGTCTCACTGCTCGCTGGTTTCCAATCCCGATGCGCTGCCACCATGTAATATCTGGGTGGTCGATTCCTTCTATAATTATAAGGATTATTTTTAAAGTATAAATAATAATCAAAATAAGTAAGAGTTGTGTCAGGAGGTGAAGATCGTCTTGAAGTTCTAGTAGATATCTGTAAATTTATAGATTAGGAATCAACCCCAGGAATTCTTCGGAAATGTGGTTAGTAGATAGGATAAACCTAACATAAGAAGACACAGCGGAGCAGTAGTGAGCAAACAAAACAGACTTTAATACCAAAAAAACGTGAGACAGGGTATCGGTAACACCGATGAAAAAAACTGTCTAACTTACAATCATAAGTTTCATACATATATACCAGTTGAGTAATGACGTAGTTACAATGTATACGTGAGAATCAATTGGTTGTATTGTACATGTAACCAGATTCTCCCTTTCTGAAAAGCATATTGAATGCGCTTAACCTATGACCTTTTAAAAGCTAAGTCATCATTAGGTAAGACTACCTATTGTGTAACAATCCCTTATACTGCATGACTTTTCCAAATAACTACAAAGGTAATACCTATTTAAATATTCATGACAGAATTCTTTAAAATCATTCTTCAGCATATTTTAACAAAAAGATCAATTAGGTCAATAATTGTGTTAATTTAGGACAGTCATACATTATAATGAATGTTCATATTATAAAATATATATATATTATGATATACTTCAATATATATATTATGATATACTTCAATATATATTACAGTACCAATAGTTTTACTTACTGCAGTTTTTTTTATCGTGTTTTGAAATATGTATTCGGAATTTCTCCATCAATCTGGACCTGCTTCAATACTGCATTTACTCAGTATTAGTTGGAATGGTTATGCCGCCATGACTCGGTCGGAATTTCTCCATCACCCACAGTTTTTTTTTTATTTCAATTCACTTAATGGATTTAAATAATTATTTTTTTAATAAACCTAGATTTCTTCCTGAAAAATCTTGGCGCACGGGGAACACTTTCATCAGGAGATTTCAGCTATGGAAAAGAGATATCAAGTCAAATGGAATCCTAATATGCTGACCGATTATTGTTGGACCATCAAGAGGGATGCTCCACAGGCGAAATATAGCAGAAAATCGTCATTTCTTACTTTCTAGGCGAGTCCGAATGTTCGAATATTGTGTAGTTACGAATGTAGAAAATATTAAAGTGTTTGAAATTATAAAAACCTGTATCTCGGACACCTTACGTGATGGAGAAAAACCGATATCATATTTGAATTCAGGAGCAAAAATACTATCAGAATCACATTTTTTTCTGAAACAAAAAAGTTTATTTTTTGTTGACCAGTGCAATCAAGGACTATACCCTCTTTAAACAAATCAATAGATAAGAATATACGTTTAAAATTAATTTATATGATAAGACCGTTAATACTAATAATAATAATAATTATTATTATTTAGTGAGATTTGACAACGCTGTAAAGACGCTACCGGAAAAGACGCCATACTATTTAAAATCGTCCAATAAGAATATTTATTTAAAATTTCGAATCCCCCTTCTAAAAGTAATTCGATGTCCAAGGCGTGAGTTCGTATCCTATAAAATGAGAGTATCTCTAATCCTTACTCTCACGTTTGCTCAGTTCTCATTTTTGCCCATCCTCAGTTCTCAGTTGCTCAGTTTTGGTCTTTATAACAAATTCCAAGAACGGGCAGTGGAACGTCGTTAAAGTGTATATAAATTAATGTGGATTAGTGAGTCCGGTATTCAATAAAGATATTAGTAAATAAATAAATTATACAACAAAGTTTGCCAACCATGCAAAGAGTCTCAATCTACCGAAAATGGAAATGGATCGAAGTGGAAGAAGAAAGATAAATGACTAAAAAGGCGAATTTGCAAGAACATACCTTAACTAAAAACTCCAATCAACTTTCAAATTCATACACCCAACTTTAACCCTGGCCCACTCCACCAATTCCATTACATAGGCACCCATCGATCCATTCCAACCCCACTACAAACATCAAATCTTAATTAAAACATACTGTATCATACATGACAAAACTCAACCCGTATCACTTTTCTTCCTGAATTTGTTTTAAAATATATATATCACTTAGGTCTACCACAAAAATTTTTAACTCTTCTATTCGGTTTTGGGATCCTATAAAAACCCTAATTTGGAGCCCAATTATCACTTTTGCTTTCAAAATTAATATTTTGACGGATTCTTGGGCCGGCTTTTGAATTGTGGTGTCTGTAATGACACTCCCAAGTTTCGTCTTACATTATGTAAGTGATTCATATGTCGGGACTCATGCATCGGACATGACCGTTGGAAGCTTACCGGATAGTTCTGGCCGTTGCTTTTAGATGGTTCGATTTCGAGAAGGATCCATTCGGAAAGAATCACGAACTCCAAACCTTCCAGAAGATTTGACGATAGCAATAAATGACTCCGCAGGGCAACTGGGAATCAGTAGTGGTCGGGAATACGGCAAGTGTGTTAATCGAAGACAGTGTTGGAAGATAGTGCTTCTGCGAGAATGAAGAAGAGTGAACGTTTGAATTTGAAATAAGCATATGTGAATGTGAAGAACATTAGTGGCAGCTAAATAAAGGAAACTCAAAATTTTTGTGTAAAATTACTAAATGAATTCTACCCGTTCCAACGTCTCTCACTTACTGACAGTGAAAATATTAATATTAGCTCAAAAATCCATTTAACACGAAAATAAATTTAATTGTAACAATTGCACCTCTGGACTGAAAGTATAATCTAAAATGCCTATTTTAGACTTTCTACTCGTATACTATACGAATAAGCTGTTGGTATATCGAATATGTAGTATTATTAGACAAGCGAGCATATACTAAGGATCAACACGCACATTTTATTGAGTAACAATAAGAAATTGTGGCTGGAAGTAAACATATTGAAACTAAATATACGTTAACATGTAGAAATAAATTATACAACGTAAATAGATAGGTTAATGAGAAATTAGGGAAATTTTGAAGCGTGACTGAATTAAAATACCCAGGAACAATAATTACAAACAAGAATAAGATCCAGAATGAAATTAAACGCAGGCTCAATTCTAGAAATGAATTAGGCATTGCAGAGGCTCTTATCATTCCAATTTATCTCCAAAAAGATAAACGAAAAATATATAAACTGTTATTCTTAGAGTCAAAATATGATCCCTTAATTAAAGAGAGGGGACATTTTTACGAGTGGTTGAGAATATAGTTCTTAGGAAAATGCAGAAACCAAAGACAGACGGACATATGAATGCGAGAAGACTACGTAACAGGGAGCTTCATTAATAGTTTTATTTTTAGATGCTTTATTACATTTTATATTTCATTCGTTTAATCTAACCGGTAAATGAAAATATTTGTAAATAGGCCTAATAATGTATTATATATTTATGTAATAATTTGTTTTGTATATTGTAATTTAGGTGTAATAGTATTTTTGTATATATTCTTTTCCTAATCTAGTTGAGTGGTAGACAAGGCCTTAAGACCTTAACTGTGCCGGGTAAAATAAAAGTATAGAGATCCCACGACAGGTCTCGAGAGGC